>JABFQC010006340.1:0-10852 GCA_022817085.1 Psilanteris sp. ZL-2020 | reverse complement strand
TATTTTTAAACAAAATATATAATAAATAATAAATATGTTGAAATTATACTATTAACAAAAAATTAAGTATATTAACACTGTACCAACAATAAATAGTAATTTTAATCAATATTTTTCTTTCCGTGTATAATAAAATAGTATAATTTGTTAAAGGAATTTTTATTGTTATCTTTTGGGCCAATATGATGGTTTTCTTTACATTAAACGACAATAAGTGAAAATAACAATAATTAATGTCAGGTTATAAAAGATATAAAATATAATATCACTAAAAAAGATACAAGAAAACGATCATGTGACATAATTAAATAAAATAGATACAATTAAAATGTCAGTGCAAGAAGATAAGGACAGTTGTTATAATTTAATAATAAAGGAGATTTGTGTGATTTTTATATAAATAACATATGTAAATTCAACAAAAACTTATTTTTGAATCATAACTTTTATTGAATACAAACAAAACATATATTTTTAATAATATATTTTTTTTTTATTTGAAAGTAAAATATAAAATGTTGTACTATTTCTTAGAGATTAAACGATGTGTTATCTCCTTAAAGATCATTTCAAAAATATTTTACCATATCTGATACAGCTGATAAACTAAAAATACCAAATATAAAATAAATTTTAATTTATTCTAAATTTACATCATATAATTTCTTGTTTACAAAACAACAAATGTTAATTTTAATATCCTGCGTTCATCGTCATTACAATTAAATCCTTAGGTTTGATAATTTTTTTGTATTTATTTAATTTATTAATTTTATGTCGTTTGTGAATCTAACCACTACGATATTTATTCTTTATTTCAATATTTCTATTACTTTTAGCAACTGAATTACACGAAAGTCATTTCTTACGTATAAATGTGTTAATTTTTACAGATGAAACGTATAATCTGAAAAAATTGTTATGTAAATAATCTAATATTTTTCAAGTTTAAAAGATTCAAATATAAATAATAAACCCTTCGTCCGCACCATTAATTGTGTTCAATACTCAGATATTTATTGAGACGTAAAAAAAACTTCACGATTCTTGGATAAAAAAATAAATATCAAAAGTGCAAAACGCAATATAAAGGTAAACTCTATGTTTGTGCTCGTGCAACAATGATAATTGTTATTTTTTACAATTTTCAAACGCGCAAACAATCAAAGAATTCATTATTTATTTACCGCGTTATGTTTTAAGAGAAAGCTCGTTACGTTTTGTTGAATTCTTTGAACGTTACTACAGTTACTCTTTTATTCAAACTTTATAATAGTTATCAAGAGGAATTAAATGGAATAGCTAGTAATTGTCATTTCGTGCTGTCAGCAACAAAATTTGATGGTAAACAAAGAGAAATAATTAGTTGAGGCGAAAGTATGACGTAAAATCTGGTATTATTTTATTTACATTTACAAAACAAATTTTTACATTTGCATACATTAAATTTGTGGTGCAATATCAATTAATTCAACAAATTTCGTCTTCAAATTTTAATTAAAAACAGTAGATAAATTACCATTCACAAAAAATAAAATTTAATTTCAGCGTCAATATGCGCTGTATGGTATAAAAATTTAATAAAAATACAAAAAAACACATTCAAATGGTTTCATTTTTTAAATAAAATAATATTTTGCCGCAATGCGGAAATTAAAAAAATCAAATAACAGTAGGTTAATCAATTTAATTAACGTAACTTACAGTTAACTAACAGTTAACTTAATAAGTTAAAGTAAACGATTTATGTTACTATTTCTTATTTGTTGCAAGATGAGAGAGCGGCTTGGTTCGTGCGAGAATCGCCGAACTATAACCGAATAGAATATGAGCTGTTAGTCATAATTAATTACTATCCCTTGTGTAAAGTATTAACACACGTTGTTGTTATTAACCGCAATTGTTGAGGTCTCGGTGCCAATCGTCCTGCTCAAATTTCATCGCTGCACTAAATGCACTTACTAATGGAAAATTAACAATTGCCTGCGGTTTTCATACTGATTTGCCTGATAATTACTAATCTATGGCTGCAAAAGCTCCCTTTAATGCGATTCCACTGTCGAATAAAGATTATTTTATTATTAGTGGGAAGAAGTCCATTAATTAAAATGAAAAATAAAAATTCTCTAGTTTCATTTCCTGTGCCTAATTTTCCAAAATAATCATTTATGAAAATCAACATTCAATATTTAATATTATAACACTAAATAACTAGCTATATGTTTAAGATAAAAGATAAAATATGTAAAATTATTTATGTAAAAGATAAAATAATTTCGTTATATTGTTCGTAACACGAAAAATTGAAAGACCACTTTGGAAATCTTATAACGCTCAATGTTTAACACAATAAACTTGTGAAGTACATAAGATGGTTATAAATCAAAACACTATATCAAACATGAACTGCATCAATTTTACTTACTTGTGTAAAGTGAATGATTATAAGTTTCTAATAAAACCGTCTGTGCTACCCTCCTAACCTCTTAGCCGATAGTTCATGCAACATAATAAATATTGATCGCGAATTACGGCTGCTAAGAAATTTCTTCGCACAACTATACATGTGAAAAGTACTTTCATCTATATCATAAGAATATCCTTATACGTTTAATTTTGTGTTGGTGATTTTAAAATAAATACTATACAGTAAACGCCACCATGTTAAAAAATTAAGTAAAAGACGTACAATATTTGTAATAAACTTCTAAATATTAAAAATATTTTTGATATCTAATCTGAATATAAATCTAATGTCTACAAAGTTATATAAGTTTTAATATATATATTTATTACTATATTTACTATAATCGCATTGTCTATATATAACCTGCCATTTCTTATTGCCACACAATCAAATTTCTTAACGTATTAAAGATTGAAACGGTTAAAATTTAATTTTTCGCTATCGATCTCTTATGGCTTTTGATTGGTTTCTGGATGAATTATAATATCGAAATACGTTTTTTTAATTAATTTAAATGACTTGTCTTCAAATGATATGCAGAAACGTACATTTCATGAAAAAATTTAAATTTTCAATTCAGTCATTTTTTACTTTAACTCAACTTAAACTAACTATTTCGGGTCTTTTCACACTTACAATAAGTGCACCTATTCATGTGCAAAGATTGAACGATTTTTGAAGATTTTCATTTTTAGCCAAACTTGCCATTTTTTTAGCGTTACACCTTTCGATTTTTTTAATAATTGGTCAAGAATCTGTCACTGGAAAACTTAAGTGTAAAGGTTACCACACACATCGTAAACGTTAGTCTGTGTGATAATGATCACTTCTACACGGAGAAAAAAAAAGTATTAAAAATTACTCATAAAAATAGCAAATATGTGACAGTGATGTTCAATATTGAAATAATACATATAATATTAGAAAGTTTCACAAAAGTACACGTAATTTTTACTAATTTTATATGTATTATTTCAAAATAAAACACTACTGTCACACATTTGATATTTTATGAGTAATTTTTAATACTTTTTTTCTCCGTGTAGGCTATTTCAGTGTAATGGGGTATCCTATTTTTACATTTTGCATTATAATTTTCCCTCGTCATTTCATAAGCCCAAATTAAATAATAATCCATATTAAAAGCAATATAATTTATTTAATTGCAGGAAGAAGAATTTCGTAACTCCTTGGATCCAAAATATGCTCATCTTTCGGATGAGTTGCATGTTGAAATAACTGCCTCAGCACCGCCCGCAGAAGCCCATGCTCGGATTGCCTTTGCTCTTGCTGAGGTGCGGAAATATTTAATTCCGGACAACAATGATAACATTAGACAAGAACAAATGCGCGAGATGGAGATTATGGGAGACGAAATGGGTATGATCGAACGCGGTCCAGTGCGACCACCGCCAGCAGGAATTTTACGCCCGGCAACCAGACCCGGTCCTCCGGTAGGACCTCCACCTTCAAGAACCGGACCTCCACCACCACGAGGAGGTAAATCTTATTTACTTTTGTAAAATAAAATTGTTGTAAATAAATAAATTATTGTGCAGGAAAATTTGGTTATTTAAAATGTTGAGTAATTAATTCTATTCCGGTCGGATTAATGAAGATGTAACTTAACATTATTTTCTAATGAAAAAAACATACTTTTCGAGTTCATTTTCTTATGCTATTTGAACACGCGGAAAGAAATTCGATCAGAAATGACTGGCAGTTCGGTCAATATTATTAAATATAAAATAACCTAAAAACAATAGGAAAGTTAAATTTATAATAAACATATTATATAAATTTTTCAGTAAATACTGACGCACTTTTAATATTATTTACAAACAAATTAACATTAAACTATCAAATTTCAATTTTTTTGACCTTGAGTTACATTGCGTTTTAAATTTTTTAATGAATCATTTTTACGTTAATTATTGCTTTGATCTTGTGTTACTATTGCTTTGCTACTCATAACAAAAATTATAATTTTTTCGTAAACTTTTTTTTATACACACTATTTGACTTCTATTTACATGCTATTTGACTTCTTGTAATAATTTTTATAAATTTATTATATTTATAGTTTGTTTATTTTAACTTAATACAAGATATTAACATAATGTTATATAAATTCTAATGATTACATTTTTAATACACCAAAAGCCAAAAAATAATATATCTTTCCTTCTCTGACATTCTATGTTTTCATATATAGTTGAATAACAAATTGACTGGAAGAGAATTAGTCATATGCAATTTGTACGCAAATTAATATTATTTAGTTTAGACAATGATCATATATAATAAATATGTCCAAGTGGAATATAATTGATACTAAATGATGATAATTGACTGATATTTTTTACGATATCGTATTCCATAAGTTTGTATTAGTATATCCAAGCGTATAAGTTGAACTCTAATGGAATAAATTTGTATGGTCAGTGAAACGGTGCAATATTATTATTTAGGTTAAATTTAAAATTACATAAAATATTCAAAACTGTATGCAAAAAATTTAAATAAACACATTAAACGTTAAACAAGTGAAATAATACTTACGTTGTTATATGGTTTTAGGCTATTCAATTTTAGATAAAAATAAATAAGCTTTCATTACTATTGTTAATACTAAATAATATATATAAAATGTATTATGTAATATAACCTTTAACGACCGTAAATCTTTTTAAATATTATTTTCATTCGTTTTTTTTTTTAACATAAAACAATATCTCAAACAAATTTTTTATCTTTTAAATGTTATTAACAAAATATATATTAAACAATAATTGCGTAATTCCGCGCGAATGACTATTTCGATTTTATTTAAATAAATCGTGAAGTGTAAAATTCCTTTGAAGGAAATATATGTTATTGAAAGAAAACCGCAAATATAATACGTGACAATGATAAGAAACTGTCGCTCTGAAAAGAACGTCCTAAATTATGTTTCTCGTTAACCGAAGAATACCGTGTCGTTCGGTCGAAACCGAACAAAAATGAAATGGCTCGGTGAGAATTATTTTTGAATAAGTCCAACTGCCCGAATTTCGGTATGCCATTTGTAAATGTTGTAATCTTCCAACGGAGCGTGCATGACCTCGTTTTTCAGATTTCACTTTTTTAACGACGAAGTTTCTTCTTTTTAACACGCGCGTCCCACGGCAAATGTTATTTATTCTACCGCTTCCTTTGACAATTACGTATTCGACCGAAACAAAATTTAATACATCATCGCGCAATCAATATACAGAGCAATTTTTGTTTTTTAATTTTCACGTTCCAAAGAAAAATAAAGGCAAACCTACACGCCGGGAGTAAAAAGTCGAGCAGTTCGTTATGCCAAAATCAATTTTGAAAGAACGAAAAAGCGAAATGAACATTAATTTGGTTTTTTCGTATTTTAACAATTTGTTTAACAAAAATGTTTGCATTTAATTACTCTGTGATTTACCGGTGCTTGGAAGATACACATTTTTGGACGTATTTTAGAATTTTTGCAAAAAATGAAAATTCCAAAAAAAAACCCTACAAAAAATCGTCTTATTTTTTAATGATACGCAATTCTGCTTTTTCATTATTTCATTAATACGTTATCGATGCGACGGACTTTGAAAATTCTAATAATCAATTTGAAAACGTAATAAGTTTTGATAACGAATTGAATACGCCGAAGGTGCATGTAGGCCAACATCTTTAACTTCTGTTCAATTATGACCGCGAAGATAAAAGGCGTCCTCGGCTTTGAGTTGCGATAAATAAAGACGGCAAACTTGTTTTCGTGGAAAGAAAACGCCGGTACAATTTTCGCGCGAGAAAACGTCTTCCGAAACGACGCGACAATGCGCAACTCTTCGCGACGATAATAAGACCTCCGTGCATCCTTTGTTACGCTACATATGAAAAAGTCTTGTGGTCCTGCCCGCATACCAAAAGCTTCGACAACGATCGATGAGCTTTCATATGAATAGAATGTACCCAATTTTCGTTGTCAGCGCATATGTATAAAATAATCTAGAAATAACGCGTTGTTATAAATATTTGTTATTAATCAATCAACGTTAATATATATATTTTCATATTCGCGAAATAATGATCAATGAACAAAATGCGGATAGAATATTTTAGAAAACTAAATAATAAAAGAAAATAACAAAAGTGTACGAAAATGTAATAATACATATATGATCAAATAATATTAAATAAAATTTGTCACGGTTTATTCAAAATTTATTATTAAAATTTGCTGAACAAAATTTAGAAAAACATTTATTCGCGATTTTGGTATTATTTGGATTATAAAATATCAAATTTGAGTGCGTTATGTAAAGAGATATATATTTAATGTACGCCAATAGTTTTATACTAAAAATTAAATAATTTAATATAAAATAGTCTCCCGTTATTATAGAATGTACTGAGTCCATTTCAAATAATATATGCATGTTATTTCATATTTCTGTATTACAACACACTAATTCCGATACGTCAGATTTAAAGAACCACCTTTAAGTGACAGATTCAATGTAAAATCGAATGTTCTAAAAGTGGTTTTTAAATATTTCTATTTATTGAATTTTTTTGTTCATACTATACATTATTTTTATTTATGATAACATTTTTATGATTACAAATTCAAAATATAAACATTTTTAATAAATAACACTTATAAGTGTTTAGAATAGCTTCAGACACGTTTCCTTTATAGTATTATAATTTGTTAGCAATTTTATTAGCGATTTTATTCGAAGTATCTAACTTCTGTTTCACTCCGCAACATAAAATAATTCTTCTCTTGAAATTATACTAAATCATGTACTGGACAAAATATACGTACATTTTATAGTGCAATAAAGAAGTTGCATAAAGAAGAGATTCCTTACTGTCAACATTTAAAATTTAATACACCTAATCCATTCTAAAAACTTATTATTCTCTGATCACAACCAAAAAATAAATGCATTAAAAGTTGAATGGATAAACATCATCAAACTGAGATAAAAGTTTGTCGAAAAATTATCTTGCCTTTAAAATATACTTATAGTAACGCTGCCATAAAGAAAAATTATTTTCAAAAAATATAGTAAAAAAATTATAAGATTTTTTTTATCTCGAGATTTTAGAAATTTAGAAACAAATTAAAAAAGGACATAAAATATAAACTCATTAAATACACTAAAAAAAAAAAAATTTACTCCACACGACTTTGTTTATTCCACGCGTTTATACGCTTTCTTTCCTGTTTTAATTGATTCCAAAACATTATAATTTTACGCCAAACAGATTACTTCTAAGCATGTAGTAATTTTGTTTCGAACTTCTACACAGAAAAAAGTAGGGTTGTCTGAAACAGCGAATATATCAACGGAATACATAATTGTCTAAATATGTCAATAATGTTGTCAACCTTTAACCTTAAATTAACTTATTCAATAACTTTATTGTCAACGTATGACAGTCAGATCGCTTGTACGTATATTAATACTTTTGGTGACTAAATTAGTCAAAGATTGACTAAATATGACAAATTTTGTTTCTGTGTATGAAATTACAAAAAATAACGTTTCGCCAAATGCGTTATCCTACGTTTAGTGAATTTGTAACATACTTTATTCTCCACGTGTAAAATCTAATTATCTGAATAGCGATGCATTTCATTATCCAATCGGATGTAAAAGCTGAATAAAACAGCAAATCAGTTTGTTGCGTTTATTTCAACGAATCCTGAATTTGAGAAATCAACATTTAATTTCAAAATTTAAATCCGTATCTCTTTAATAGAATAGAAATGTTGGTCCCGCAAAGTCACGGGACGTATAAGTAATGGTAATTTATCTAGAAGACACCAGATAACGACTTCTTGTATATGCGGAAAAATAGATTTTTCATATCCCAACGCCATTTGCAAACCCCCGGATACTACTTACTCATCTTTAGAGGTATTTGTAATCCTTTTTTGCCAGCGCGCTTATACACGTTTTTGTATAATGCAATTGCAAATGCAGATAAATTATAGACCAAGTTAAAATCACCCTAAAATACTCTTTTACGACAATGAACTATGTTCGTAATTATCTTTATGTTATCTTATAATATAGAAAATTTAGTTCTCCCAAGTGTCATCATCCTGACTATGAAATGTTCTCATCAACTCCAAGGCGTTCAAACAAGCGCGTCTCTAATTTCTAAGATATTACATCTAACATCTTGCAAGATTCGATCGAGACCATCAACAACGAGACCTGTCTAATGGGCAAATTCTTGAGATTCAAGATTTCGGAAATTTTGAGAAGACTGTTCAGACAATTAATTGACTTGCAATGTTGTAGACAAGTCGTATGTAAAAAGATGCTCTTTGAAATAAAGGTGGCGTTCTCCTTTAAAATTGTTGTTTAAAATTTAATGTTAGTGAATTTATTTAGAGTTTAACGAGAAACTACTTTTAATATATAAATTGGATATATATGATTGTTTCATATTATATTAACATAATAAATATCAAAATTGTAAAAAATAATGATAAATAAAATTTATATCTACGTGTCAAAGTGTACTTTAATTGAAATTTAATTCAAACTTACCTGAATTGAAATTTAATACTTTTTCGTATCTGAAAATTTGTTTTTCAAATTAGGAGTTATTATAGTTTTAAAGCGGGTTTAAAGAATTAAGATATATACCTTGATTTAAACCTCGAAATGTCTTAAATTTTACGTTTAAGTTTCAGGTTCAATCAAAATGCAAAAAAAAAACCAAAAAACGTTAATTATATAATATAAATATAAACACTATAAATATTAATAAAATGTACAAAATATATTTAATATTTATAATCTTCAACTTTTATTGCATTAAATGTTACATATATATGTATCAATAATATAGAAATGTATAAAATAATTATAAACCATAATTATTGTGTATATCAAAAACTGTTTTCATACATATGATATATTGGCATAACAAAACCTATACCATTTTGATAATATTTTATTCGGTTAATTTCGAAATGACTATTCCATTAAATTCTTAATTTGACGTAATTTATCAATATATTTCCGAGATGGCAAAAAATTGACGTAATTGTAACATCCATTATTGTTAATCCTAGTTTGCCATACTCCACTTGAATTATCGTTCTCTAGAGTCCGATTTCGACTTGTCACTTTCGGACACTTGGCATTAAAATAGTCAACTACCACGAATTCACAGTCCGTTTATTCCAGCACGTCCCCGAAATATCCAGTATTCTTAAAACCGTCCAGATACAATTTCCATGATCTTTTTCTTACCAACTAAGAAAACATATAAAAATATAATATAAAATACAATATTTTTTCTTGTGTCCGAAACACAAAAAGACATCTTTCTTTTAGGATAATAAAAACTATGAACTTTCCATAATTTCGTAATTCAAGTCTTTAATATATATAATATTTCAAAATACATAAAAAATATAAAATTATTTAATTAATTTACTTTAATTAATTAAACAATGAACTATTTTTTCGGAATTTACCTAACAAAAAATAGTTTTTTGCCCAGTAATTTACTTATAATTTTGTATATGCAGATAGGCTTTTGATACAACGAATTTCTTGAGTGAATGAAATATGTAAAACTTAGTTTGCGTTATACAAAAAGATTTCATACACTTCTGACGTAACATGTATTTCGTATAAACTTACATTTCAAGTGAACAAAATTTCCAAAATATAGTCGACGTGCATAGTTCAGACGTAGCATCATAATAATAATAGTAATAAAAAATGTACGATACTTTTACTGTTTATTTGAAAATAATTATTAATTTTAAATTTGACCGTATTTAAGGACCAATGATGAATCCACAAACAGCTCGTGGACGGATGGTCACTGTATTGCGTCCTATTCCTGCTAAAACAAAGGTGTTTTCAATTTTGGATCGTGCTCGAGTTGCCATGGATCAAAATTATGGGTAAATATTACCAAAAGTATAATATTAAATTAAATAAAAAGTTATATTCCGTGTTGAAAATTATTTTTTTAATCTAAGATTTCATTTTTCATTATTAATTTTAAAAAAATTTTAATATTAAAAAATAAATCGAACTTAGTTATGTATATAAAATATAGTTACTTAATATTTTGAATTATTAAATTATTATTAAAACAAATAAATTAAACTAAATTATATATATGAATAAAAGTTTTGACCATAATGTCATATTATATATTCAATAATATGAATTTCACATTTTATTAACCATGTTTATTAAACAAAACAACGAAATCAATTAGTTAATTCAACAATTTATTAATACTTTTAATTTTTTAACAGTTCAAACCATATTATTGTTGTTAATATTATTTTCAATATTCCTCTTTAAATAATAACATTTC
>JABFQC010006339.1:0-10853 GCA_022817085.1 Psilanteris sp. ZL-2020 | reverse complement strand
TTATAAACTTCATATTTTACTTGAATCACGGATTTATTTATTCTATTAAAATGTATATAATCATCTGTTAAACTCTTGACATTTTTATTATGATTTATTATTACGATTATCCGTTACATTAAAATCAAGTAAAGTCAGGGAGCATCTGAGAAAACGGCATACAGATAAATTTGCAATTAAAATTAAAACAGAAAACAACAAATTATATGTTTTTAACGTTAATGCGAACGTTTATTTAAAATTTCACAACGAATTAGAGTATTCTGGGAGAAATTTTTTACTTTGACGCAAATTCTAGACAAACTATTTGTTTTTATCTGTTTATGGATATGAACTGAGTATATAATATATATGATTTATTCAAAATTATAAATAATTTAAAGGACAATTGGTAAAGGAGAATTGGTAAAGATTGAATAATAATCTGAAAATAAATGTTTTATATTCTAATGTAAAAACTATTCTTCACAATTCTAAAATTATTTTTATCAATCAACAAATGTCATTTTATTTAAATACTATAATTAAATAATTCATTTAAGCGCCAGTTGGCCAATATCAGATACTTCGTTGTAGA
The DNA here is from genome assembly GCA_022817085.1 of Psilanteris sp. ZL-2020. NCBI lineage: Eukaryota > Metazoa > Arthropoda > Insecta > Hymenoptera > Scelionidae > Psilanteris > Psilanteris sp. ZL-2020. Next base: position 10,276 of record JABFQC010006339.1, on the reverse strand, counting down.
ACGATTATAACTAGAAACTAGCTCTCCAAGCTTAACTGTAAAATGTAATTATAAGTGCAATTATATAAATAAACTGAAACAATCATAATTTAAAATTTAATTTATAAATTTAAATTCAAGCTGTCGCAAATTATTTTTAAATGTTCAAACTTGCATGATATTTATAATCAATATAAATAACTGTTCAGACTATTTTTTATATTTTATATATATAATTTATATAATACATTCAATATAATTATCTATATATTTACAATAATGTATATGAAACTTAATAAAACTTTATTATAAGAACCCGAAAGAAATATTGTGTAAAATCAATAGTGACTTAATGTAATTGTAATATGTGCTTTCGATTTCAAAATTTTGTTTATCTTGAAATATAAAAAATTACTAAACGCAAATTGTACTTGCTACAATATCAAAATATTTGAATTTATTGAAAAATGAATAGTCAATATTATTGGAAATAATATTCATACATTTTTATATTGACGATTTAATTCAAATATACTAAAATGGTAAAAACGTTAATACTTATGCTTTTTGAGTGAAGTCCTCGGTAAAGAGACCAATGGAATTTTAAGTGATAAACAATTTTAAAATATATGGAAATAACCAAAAATTGAACAAAAATGCGATAAGCAGCAGATATAAATAACAATCAATTAGATGTTGTCTATTCCACACATATCAATAATCATAAATGAAATTATATAATAATTTATTGTGTGTTAAGACAGTTATAAACGAATACGGAAATATAAAATTCATAGCTATTGATTTTTACACGGGAAACAATTCATCCATTATTTTTAAGAGAAGAAAATTTGTTTAGTCAAGGATATGAAATGAGACTCATATAAATAACGAATGCTTAACAGAGGAGTTGTATTTTATTTAACCTTTAATTATTTTGTGTTCACAACAACTTTACTTATCCAAGGATATTTGAATATTTACTTTTTCCGTGTATACATAAAAACATTTTATTTAATATTTGTTATTTTCCATCAGACTTAGGAAAATAGCTTTTGATCAATTTTGGTGGATGGTTACATACAAAAATATTCGCTGCTTTATATAATATCAAATTACTGAATGAAGGACAAACGGATCATACATTTTGTGAAGAACAAAAATCTAACAAATTATATTGTACGTTATTCATTTTATAACCATACATTTAATTGAACAATTTTTATTTGTATTTAATTTAAATTGTGTTTTATTATTGTGTAATTAAACAAAATATATATATACTTCAAATAACAATTGATACAGTTTTTTATTTACGTTTTTCAATAACATAAAAAGGTCGATGCTGCTTTTTAATACATTATATAATTTGTCTTTATTTGTTATTAATTATTAAAACTTATTTCTACATTACATTAAATGAAGAAACGTTACATTTTATAATATTATTTTATCGTTTCGACAAACACGTGGCATACCCTCAAAGCGCATTCAAACCTGTAAATATTTGGATAGAATGAAAATCAAGACTGAGATGTACACATTATTTACTGTTCAATAAAGTGTCGATAAATAATGTAAAATATGACCGAACAAAAATATGTCAATCGTGATGTAATGCAGTATGAATAAGTGTGTTACATGTTCACTAAAATATCAATGAAATCAAATTAATTATTTTATATCAATCGTTTATTAAAATTGAAAACATTTAATTTAAGAAATTTAGAACTTGGGCGTTTTGTTAGGCGTTTTTTGGTTACAAGATAGGATGTTTTGTTTATTCAGAAAAACACAGGTGTGTAAATGCTACTATGTTAAAATGCACTACTAATAGTTATCCAACGATTATCGCAAAGCACTTATATTGGAGATAAAAGATAGCAAGATCGAGTTGTAGTTATGTACATCTTTGACAGTCGCTTTTATATAAGTTTCCTGTTTTCTCGCACAGACCAACTTTACACTTTAAAGAAAGTTTTCTTACGGTTGCAAAACAGTATAATAACATTTATTATGTCATGTGGATTATTATGTATGACATCACGATAATTATTACATTTTGCAAATATGACGTAAATGTATTTCAAATTGTCATATTCGAATTCACTATTTAAACACAAAATTGAGGTTGAATATTAAGAACTAATTATACCAAATAATTAAGATTTCGAAATTTTAGGTGAATATCTCTTTGTTTTAATAAAATAAGGGCGACATTGATTTTGTAGTTGTTTGTAATTGTTAGGATGTTTACAGTACGATTGTAATGATTAATAAAACATGCATATTGTTTTGACGTAGCAAAAAGTCGAACTTTTGTATTTTCATACAATTTAATGATACATTTAATTGGTTTCAATATTGTTGTTATTATTAATTCAAATATTGTTTTCAAGTTTTTGTTTAATTTTATTCAATATTTTATTAGATAATATTCAAGATGTAAGTTATAAGAAATTGAGTTGCAAATATTTTACATATAATACTGACAAAAACTCGTGTTGTCATAACACACACATTTTTATTAAAATTAACGACATTATTACACACTTATGTCATATCGTTATGTATACATTACTTTTAAGAGATCCGATATTGAGTGCACACAATGATTATAGAGATCGCGCATGTTTTTTCATGCTACGACAAAAAAAGAAACAGCCATTTTATCTTGTGTACGTCCTTAGGAACAATAATAAAGAACAGTTTAAAAAATTGGCACGTCTAAAGTTGCAAATTAATAGAGAGAAAGTACGTTACAAAATAAACAACAAAAAAATAGTTGCACACTTATTTAACAACAAATTCCAAGGTCATAATAGATATAAATATATATTTATAACCAAACAAAACAATGCGACTGAAGTTTCAAAAGAAGACTGTCAACGACCATATTTAGATAAGTAAGAATAATTGAATAATAATAATACATTTTTGTTTATCCTTTATTTGGGAAAAAGTATATTTTTCATTCGTAATTAATAATATTAATATTAATGTCATAAATATTACTTTATTAACATTTATTGTTCCGAAAAAAACGAACATCAATTACGCCAATTAAACAGATTTTTAAGATTCATTGAGAGGTGCATATACGAAACAACAATATCAACTTGTCGCGTTGCGTACGGCACAAACCCTGATTGTTTATATTCGTCACGCGTTTAGTCTTGTGTGTAGTTCAGCCGTCCATTTCAGGTTATTTCTTATTCATAATTACGATTCGAAGCTCGAAGAGAAAGTCATTGGTTAAAGTTTGCTGTAAGCTCTCGTTTACCACATTTAAAACCGATTTTCTTTTCTTTGTTCTGTTATTTCTTTACATAATCTAAAGATATTTTCGCATTCCCCATGCATTTGTCGTCGCCTTAATAACTGGATGAATTGATTTATAGCTTCTTTTAATGTTCTTTAGATTTGTTCGACAGTTTGATCGTGGCGTCTGCTTTCATCGTTTCTGTTGAACCTTGACGATTGGCTCGCAGTTGTTTTCATGCTGCTTATTTGACTCGTCGCACTCTTTGTGCCTTTTTTCTTTGTACATACCTGTAGTATGCTTTAAAGTGCTAACATTTTATGTTGCTGACGCAGATGATTTTCGTCAATGCGCAACTATAAAGTTGGAAGCAAAAACAACGAAAAAAATGTTTTCCCGTGTCCCGTCTTGTGTAAGGACGTTTGATTTTGTTTTTTTTTTTTTTGTTTTTTTTGTTTTGTTGTTTTAAGTAGGTAATGCAAATATTATATAAGTGTAAATAATATTACATGCATTTGAGATTAATTAATTAGAAATTAATGAATGTTTTGAACAAATGGTCTAGTCACCGGTATTTCAATTGTGCTAAGCTTTGACAATAAATATCTTGAGGTTCCGTGTCGTTGGATTAGAATATTACAATATGAAACTCATAAAGCCAAATTATTTTCTATGTTAATTTATTTTTTATGCGTTCAAAATAAGTAACCGTTATTGTATTTTATTAATAAATAAAATAATTCCTTTATTTTATTTGCTAATTCTTAATAATAATCGAAAAATACAAACAAGTGGAAATATAAAAGTTGTTTATAAAACTATTTTGTTGCACGAATTTGAGTTTCGTTAACTTTAAATTTGCCATACTCGTGAATGTGCTAATTTTAATTAAATCGACTGATTGATATACATTTACAATAAAAAAACAATTGATCGTTAAAACTGTAACTTATCGGTGACCCGAAAAACGGTTTCAATACTTTTTAATTTAATAAACATATTTCCTTAACGAAAAACAATAAGAATCTTGCGACCTATTCCTCTATTTTTGTCAGTGATGTTAATCAGTTGAAAAAATACTTCGACAAAAATATTTAAATTGCAGAAGAAAACGCTCGAAAACGTTTTGAAATATTTAGACTCGCTCGAGTTCCAGCATTCCTTCGGATACTCAAAATACGTTACACGAATTGAAACGACTAAGTGAAATTAAATATCGTTTTCATTGTACTTGTGCAATTTTCCACTTTAATTAGTCAGTTGATCAGCGCGGATACTTGCGTAGCTGGTTTTCTCCGAATGCGGCATATTTTTAGCCGGTTGTTGTGTGTAAATTTTTTTGGCGACTGGCTGATTAGCAATCGATACGTGCACGTGCGTAATGTGTAATAAAATTAGAACGACGGGACGGGCGGAATAAAGCCGAGAAGTGGCGCGAGCGCGCGAAACGGAACAAAGCCGATGCGCAATCGTCTTAGCGCGGGATAAACACGTTGGGAACGGCGGATTAAAAAAGCCGTAGTTGTCCGAAGTGGCAGAGTAACGTTCACTGCGTGGTACCGCGTCTGCAGGCCCTATTACATAAAACTATTGGGCGTGCGATTGCTTATACGCGCGTATCCACGCGGCGCACAAAAGCAGGCTAAAGCGTTGGCAGCGACTAACAGCGCCAGCCACCTACACTGTGCGCGAAACGCGCGACTCCGCGTCTGACTGTTCGGCCTCTTCCGTCGCGCTCGCTCGTGCTTCTTTGTCTGCCGACGCGAAAGCGCCGTTCCCTTCGTTTCGTCGGCGCGTCTCTGTCGGGCGGCCGGTGCCGCGCGTCGCTCCGTCTCCGTCGCGCGACGGATTCGCGCTTATCCGCGAGAGGACAGTGGCCGTGACCCGAGCGCGCGACGAGCCTAGGGAGGTGTCGGTGGCCGCAGTCGAGCCTTCGCGAACCGCGCCGCGATCAAGCGCGCGCCCGACGAGGATGCGCCTCGCCGCGCGGTCACTCGGTTACAACGACGCGCCAATTAACGCGCGGCCTGCGCTTTTCAATCTCGCTCGATCGCTTTGCGCGAAACAATCGCCCCGGCGCTCGGCTCGGCTCGCTCTTGCGCGCCGCACTCGCCGCCGAAACGGCTTTGCTTTTTAATTTTAGCAGCGCCGCGCGCGCTACTTGTTGCCAAGAGGATCCCGACCGTTTCTGCTTTAACGAAAATGCGCGGCTAATGTCATTTCTTTACTTCCACTGACGCTTATATTTATAATCCGCCGAATGATACACGTAGGTAGCTCGCTTTACGGACCACGCGTCGACGTTCGTATTTTTACGACTAATTGTTGTATTACGCGCGTGATATGGGGGAAGGAACTTGTTTTGGTAACGTTTGCAATGAATTAAATTTAGAAGCTTGTAGAATTATTGTACGATATCAAAATGAGGGTAATTGGCAGTAACTTTGAATGGAGCATAATGTTAACGTATAAAGAATTCAAGCATTGTTATTAAGCTCGATGTAAACAATACAATTTTCCATTCGATTGTTGGTAAACATTGGAGTGTTTTATGATAGTCGGAGCTAACGAAATTTCAATTGTAATTGTAAATATTGTGTTGCGTTTTACTATATATATATTATATGTATGTTGATTAACGTTAATGCTTAGAAATATATTTATACGTTTACTCGTGGATATATTATAACTCAATATCTTTTTATATTTATTTATATTTTTATTTATTATATTTTTATACTCAATATTTAGATTTTGTATGTAATATTCAATTGAAACGTAGAATATTACTAGTTACGGATCTTAATTCTACTATTTTCATCAGTACAAATTGGTACAAAATAACGAAGTTTAATTCATAAAATGGATAGAAAATTTGTTATAAAGAAAGACATATTAACATTTATGGAGTAATTCAATTTTTACATCAAAAACGGTTTCATTTATGAAAATATCACTGTTCTTTTTATTGATAGCGTTGTTTACATACCTTTGTGAAACAGCGTGTTTATATTAAATTAAAAACAATTAATTTTTTAGTAACTGATTTCGTAATGGATATAATTCTCCGTCAATGCCATAGGATGCCGACGGAAAAACAGCTTTTTTTATTTATAACTAAATTGTTTTATTTAAACAAAATATTCTTTGAAATTAATTCGAAATTACAAGCGCGTTTTTGTTTTGGAATTGGTTATTGCATTTGAACAATATTTAAAACATAATATTTATTACGAGCTCGTATAGTTTTATTGAACTTATTATACACGGAACTTGTTATCAACCAATTAGCGTTTGATGCAAATTACAAAAATTTTTTGTTTCTGTTTATGAAATTACTTTTATATTCGTAATCATTAATAAATAACGTTTTGTGTTTTTTATACCAGACAACTATTCAATTTCTTCAATTTTATTTCTTCGATTTCACTAGTTATGAATTTTTGCACTCTGTTTTGATACGGCAATAATACAATTTAGAAATAAAAAAAGTGCATTAAATTAAATTTTAAAAATAATATTTTTACATATATTTAACATATTACATTCAATAAATGTTATGTAATTGAAAAATTTGTAATTCGTTTATTCGATTCAACAAATAATGTAATTCTACAATTTACCTCGCAACAAATATATATATATACACACCAACATGAATATAAACAGTATTTTTCTATTTCACGAATAATTTTGTCCAATTCAATAATTATAATTCACGTTAATAAAATCAACAGATATTGCGAACATACAAAGTATATTGATTAATGTCTCGGTCAATCAATATTTGAATCAACATTATCGCGAGCTTCCTTGACACGAACAACGGAGTCATCAAAGATTTAACGAAACCTTTTTTTGAAATTAACGAAGAAACAAATTATTCATTTCAGCTTTAGTTTCTTCTGAGGGTTAATTCGAATGATGCACAACTTGCTACAAATGTTTGCAATTTTGATCTAATTGGAATTTAATTAACGACAACACGATGTTTCGCGCCGAGTACTTTGTTTCTTTATTCGTATTTTTTTCCGAAACATTCCATTCGATTAGTTCGTACTCAGATGACCTGGTCGGGTATGATAAAGACCGCAATATCTGGCATTGCGATGGCTCAAATGAGCTGTGTTTTTCAATAACTATCAAATATACATAGGCCTGTTGCGAACCAAATCACAACGGTAACAAGTATACTATATATTTATCTATTGATAGATTCTGCAGTCAAGGTCTGGGAATGTTAAAAAAATGTATTTATATTTACCTGTCTGGGAAGGTTAATATCGCAGTTTAAACAACAACGTCGAAACGAACACACCGTTCAATCAAAATTTCAAACTATTACACATTAATACTTAACATTTAATTTGACCCAAATTGTGTACATAAACAACAGAACAATACAAACTCCGATATAACATCTGTGTTTCGTTCTACCATACAATTGATGCGCCTAGTTTGTTATCGACTCTATCAAAATCGCTTTAAAATTCGATTTCTGTAATAAGCATCATATTTTGAACCGGAGACTGTATGTCCCGACTTATTTATTCCGACGAAGTCAAATGAACGATCGAGGACGGGGAATGCGCGTCAATGAAAAAGGTTCATCTCATCGATTTTTCAGGAAACGTTGCACGACGTGTTACATTAGAAATCTAACAAATTTACCAAGATTGATAATTGCTGCGCGTATTTGCGCACATTGAATGGGTTTCATTCGCTTTCCTTGTTCTTTCGCGCGATTTTCTGCCGATTACGATCGTCGGTTGAGAGACTTCCTCGGTTTTTTTTCTTTTTCTTTTTTTTCTTTTCTTCTTTTTTTTTTTTCAATGACCGCTGGCTCCACTCCGGGGACAATCTTTAGCGACCGCGCTAGCTTGCGACATAAGTAGCGTTTCCCTTCCCTGAACCACTTCGTTACACCCGAGTCAAAACCGGTGATTAATTGCGAGCTTCCCCCGTCGGAAACATTATTGTTATTTATCATGAAAAGTTGACCCTTCCCTGTCACGGCCGGTACCGCGCTAGACGCGAAAATCGGCGCGCGACGTTGGCCGTTTTTGTCGGTGCGAACCGGCTGCCGGCGTCGCGGTCGATACACCCCGTCGACGAAGTTCAGCCCCTCTCGAGTCGACTTCGCTGCCCGAGCTTACCGCTAGTTACGACGCTTCCGCCCTTATCTTTACCTGTATCCTACGATTGATTTAACCGAGCTGAATCGCTCGCTGCTTCTTTATATTCATTTTTACGACTCTTCCTTCCCTTTTCTTTTATTTTCTTCCACTTTCTGCTCCCCTCTCTATCTTCTTCTTTCTTCCCATTTCTCTCATCTCTTTCTCTCTGTGTTGCTTTGTTTTTCTTTTCGTCGCTTTGCTATTTGCTGCGAATAAAACAGTGCCAAAGTAATCGCCGCGCGGCCAAGTTGTTACGAAGAGATAATTGAGATAATTACAAAGGAAAAAGATTAAGTGAAAAGATGCGAAAAGAAATTTCTTTACGAGCAATTAATTTATAAGTTTATTATTCGCATTAGTGTGTCAGTTTTTAAAATGCACACGGATAAGATTGGTGTATTAATTTATGGCCGTTGGGTTATGATTTTGACTGCATTTAGTGGACTTTTACCAACAGGCAAATACGTTTTTAAGCAATTCGGACAAACAGATTGATTAGCACCTGCGTTTGTAAAGCAACTTTTTATCGGTCGAATATAGGAATGGTAACATGGATGAAATAATATTAAATAAACGTCATGTTGTTAGTTATATGTATATATTAAACCGGAAACGATAAGTAATTTGACTTTATATTCCACGAGCGCGTTGTCTCAAAATATTATTTATTCAATCTATCATAAGAAATTTTTTTTATAGTAAATATTGCTTTAAATGAAAAAACTTGTATTGTAAGAAAATGTTAAGTTTTTTATTATTATTTTTTTCTATCAATTAATAATATAAAATTCATTGTACATAATTTTAATTTTGCACGGAAATACTTGTAACAAAGGAACTGGTACTTGAACTCTTTTTTTCTGTCTCGTTTACACTATTCTTTTTATTTTCTCGCTCCCTTTCTTATAAAAGAAATAACAGCGTTATAGTTTCTCTCTCATTCTCATAAGGTAGTGGGCTAAGTAAAGTGACGAGTCGTTCATAAAGTATGGTTCTCTAGAAATTGAAATAAGCTTTTAGTATTAACGTTAATTTATATATTAAATATTTTAATAAGTAAAACTAATACATCGTAGATCTTAGCGTATGTTTGAATTTCCATAATGATGACTCATAATATCTTCTACGCAGCAATTCCAATGTTTAACTCAATTTCATCGTAAATGAATTATTAAAAAAGTAGAGAGTTTTATTAATTATTATATTATTAAAACTACTTTTATTTTCGAATCTTTGAATATTTAACTCGTACAGTTATTATTAAATTAGTATTTTTCACACGCCTAGAAATATTTTGTTGAAACAAATGAATTTCGTTTTATTAAACAAAACAGTTTTGTTGTTATTTAAGCAAACATATGGTTTTGTTAAATTCACAAAATGTATTCAAATTCGATGATGTTATTAAAGCAGTAGACATTCCAGTAAAAATGTATATTTTATATAATATACACTTATATTTTATTGAATTTATATACTTAATAGATAATTGGACAAAATACATTTAAGCAAATTAATTTCTTTAATAATTCTACTGAATCATTTCTGTGCGTGTGTGTGTAGCCTCATAGAAACAGAATACGTAAAACATATAGATAGTTTAATATATATAAATTTGTGTAATTTTATATGTAATCTGTTTCAAATGATGAACTTTCAATCAATCGAATAACATATGTTTTTATCATTTTTAATTTCGTAAATTAAAATTCTTCTAATTACAACGTTCAAACCCATGTAGAAAAATCTGTGGTCTGCCAATGCTAAACGACCGGCCCAAGCTTGGCTCAACCTTGAATGCCAATCTTGGCAAACCGTTGGAATGAAACGCCAATTACCTCTGGCCCAACGTTGGCAG
>JABFQC010006338.1:0-10854 GCA_022817085.1 Psilanteris sp. ZL-2020 | reverse complement strand
AGTAAATACTGATAAATCCAGTTTAAACGTATAAAATTTTGTTATTATCAAAAATTGAATAAGTTTTATATTAAGCATAAAAATATATATTATACGTTAATATAAAATTGTTTCAAAAAACCATCTTAATCCATTTAACAAATTTAAGTGGGAGTGATAAATTTAGATAGTTGATATCTAAAACTGTTATTTACCAAATTCGAGAATTATCCGTATTAGCTTAAAATAATGGTTTCAAGGTTGTATAATATTCGCTTACTGTGGCCGGGGTTCGTTGCACTTGCAGAAGTGTGGCTGAAACTCGAGGCCAAAGACCATTCTCAGTTAGGTCGAGTCCAGTTGGCGCCAAATCTTATAAAAAGTCAGCCATGATTTAAAGTATCCTTAAAACTCGTATGCTCACTTCATTCAAACATGTTCATGGTATTTGTATACTAACCAATACCCATTGAAAGAATACATTTCTCAAGTACCACTCATTATATACGAAAAGTGTTTATTATATATATCTTATATCTGCATCTTTGACATGTTTATATAAAATGCGTTCAATATTTTTTTTTTCATAAAATTTATGATAAAAAATGAAATTTAAAACCTTAAAGAATCAATTTTCATAAATTCAAAATTTGTAAATATACAAGGATGACGGACAGCATTATGTAATTAAAACCATAAAATTCTTCGCTAAAGTTTACATGTAATATAATTTTGATTTCAATTTCTGTGAGAGATTTGAAAACATTATATTCGTTTATTTCAAATATCATAACTATCAATGAAATATAAATAGATATATAATCTCATGCCCAGATTTTACAAATTTATTTTCAAATCTGTGCTTATGCACAGATTTTGATTTTGCTTATGAAATGCAAATATCAAATTTTTATGTAAAAAATAACTTCTGGAATATAGCTGTTCACCTCCAGATAATAGTTAACGATTTACCAATAACATTAACCCTTGCTAACACCGTGGTCCCCTTTTTTCTATGATCTGGTTTAATTTATTTATTCTGTCCACACTACTTCTTCATAGAACATTATCTCATTGTGCTACGACGAATTATGTCAACAGGTGATTTTGATCTCTATGCCGGTCTTATGCTCTACAGGAGAAATCTCTCTATTCGCGTTTACTGCCTTGAAATCTCAAATAAAATCAAAACAGGCTATTCTGCGACATGCCAACGTGGCGAACCTGCTATGTAGACAGGGCATAGAGTAATCTTTTTTTATATAACTGACTGAGAGCGTGACTTGTCGGATGCTTCCTGAACTTGTTAGAACTTCATCTCAACTTGTCCAAAAGAAGTCATCAGGTGATATGTAAATCGACAAGTTCGAATCATATTAATAATTTTCAATACGTTTATATTAAATTGTAAACTAATTAAATTAATTCTGAAATCAAATTTAATGATATATAATTATTTATTTTTATGATACTCAGTTTTATTACGACGGCAAATTGTTTCATTTTAATCTTATGGTTAAAACAACCTCATTATATAGAAGACATTGAATTATGTATATATTAAATTCATTCAATCTATACAATTAATATCATAAAATGTAATTTTTTCTAATTTTCATAATTAAAAAATATCTAATGAAAATTAAACGTATATCTACATGCAAATTTTTGGTTCAGAAATTCTTTAACGAGACAGTTTATTTTGAGAACTTTTGCATAAACATCATTAAAATACAATTTTTTAAAATATATAAATTTTATTATATTACAATTCAGGTTTTTTATACTGCGAAATAGATAATTTAATTAATGGTTACTTACTTTAGTACTTTTTAGTTTATAACAACGTGTAATTATCAATTTAATAATACTTAATTGACAGACATTTATTTTAAGAAAAACATTGATAAATAGATAAAAATATGTTGTTTTAAATCTAATGAAATGTAAAATAAAAACAATTAAATTAAAAGCAAACGGTATAAAGTACCTAATTGATTAAAACCAAATTCAAAGTTAATTATATAATTCAAGTATTTCTGTTATGTGTATTAATTGCAATCAAATTCATAATAGCTTTTAAGTTAGATCTTCCTAAAATAACTTATATGCAATAAAATTAACAAAGTCGCTGCACTTTTTATATTAGTTATTAATTGTTAGTGTAAAACGTGGAAATAATTTCTAATGCTAGGGGTATACATTATAATTTGGTAATAATAATAGCAAATATGTATGTAGTTTTTATAATTGCTTAATTACAGAGAAGCAGTTGTACAATTTGAAATTAGTTTAAAATATATGTTTTCATTATTTAATTTTACAACGCATGAATAAATCATTCATATCGATTGACTACAATGAGCTTATACTATAAAGGTTTTATACGGAGCTGTTGGAAATAGTAGTAAGGCATACGCAGAAAAATTTACTCTTAATCTTTACTATTTTTAAATACATTTGGCCACGTTAATAATTCAATTTAAATTTTAATCAAAATATAGCAAAAATTTACTAATACTAATCGCTTTTTACTTTAGTTTATCACAAATGTTTATTTAATGTAATAAGTATTAATGTAGTAGTATTTTTACAAAAATTAATATTTCAAAGCACTTTCAAAATACAATTAAATTTCATTTACTAATATTATTTTAATAATAATTGGTGAGTTATAATAGAACAGAATGCCTTGCTATTTGTTTATACGCGTACTGTTTTTGTAATTATTATATTGTTTAGAACTATTATTCAAATGTTCTTAAGAAAAAAAATATTCAGATATCTGTAAAGTTTGTCGCGAGTGCTAATCTAAAGTGACGTTCTGTAATTAGATTATCTGATCGCGTTTCATAATTACGTGCGATGCAAGTAACTGTGACATAAAATTAGGTTTAGTTAAAATCGTTGCTGATAATTTTACTAATAAATCCAACCTTTCATATATATCTTATTAAGTAGAATTGTTCCTAATAGTTTATAAAGTTTCATAGCAATGTTAAGTTTAATTTTATACTATATTCAATAATAATTAATTATGTTCTATATATTATACATATATTTACATATGCAGACTTACATACATTCTTATAACAAAATAAGTAATTATTTATTATGAAAAATAGAATTTACCGAAGTATAAAATATAAAAAATAATTAGTATTAAATAAAAATCTAATAAGTATAATTAAAATTAATCATTTATGCGATACTAAATTAGTAAATTATCGAAGATATTAACAAAGTAAATCAATTTTTATACCTAATGTTTATTTTATCGTATATGTATCAAATCATTTAGAATTGTTAATAAAAATTGTACATTTATTTCTATTACATTTATGATAATCTCATACCATGGAACGAATAAAACATATAATATTAAAAATAATTGTACAAGAACGGAATAGAAAAAAAAACGACGGTATTTTTGATTCCGAATTATATAGGTATTATAAATTTTCGCAATTAATCATAGGTTTTTGGACAAATCAAAGTATTTTACAACGATTATTTTTTGCTTATATACACGTTTCAATAAGCATAATGATATTACCAACTCAGGTAATTTTTCAAATCATTATCATTATTAAGTTTCAATTATAATTTACTTTGTCTTTTTAGATTAAATATCTTATTATACATAAGGAAGAAACTCAAAGTATTTTAACAAATATGATATTTGTAGTAGGGCACATTTTTGTAATTATACTATTTTTCAATAGATTCATTTTCGATGACAAAGTGAGTATATAAAATGAGATGAGTTTCAAACTTATCTAATAAAAATTAAAATTTATTTATTTCCAATAATTATTCATAGAACTTTAAAATTCGTTTAACCTATAAATAATCAGTTAAAAGTTTTTGTTTCCGATCTTATTTTCTTAAATTTGTTAATACTTCCAAAAACTGTTCAATATATAAAATTGAAAAAAATTATTTTACTTATCAGAGTGGCATGTTCGTTTTTCTTACCCGCGAAAGGTACATTCAACGAATCATTTATTGAAATCACAACCAACGCTCAAACATTGCATTAGAATTATTTCCATTTAATCGCTATATGTAAAATCTTTCGAAAAAATGGGTACTTGTTATGAGTATATATTGATTTATCATCTTGTCGAGAATACAATTAAAGTTTTTTATGTATGCTTTTGTGACGTGACCTTTAACACTATACATTTTATGTATATCAGTGAATTGATTCTATAGATACAAATGCAAGTGCACGCCATTTATGCAGTTTAATAATCCAAAATACCAAACATTGCAAAGTTTTGTTTATTAAAAATCTTACTAATTTTATTATATACAATTAAATAGTTCTGTTTCAAAAATCATTTGAAACATGACTGGTCTTTAAAAATAAAAGCTCTTTTTATCGAAGGAGTGAGATTCCTTTTAACTATATAAAGCTTTTTGTGTATTTTTTATTAACATCTTGTAATTAGCAATTATTTTATTGCATGCTTTAAATTCATTAAAATATCATATTGGCAAGATTTTCAATGGGATAAATTTACCTCGAGTAGAAAATTCTTTGAAAGGAAAGCTTTCTTATATTTTATAATGACTTATATATTTATAGTTATTTATTTAAATTAGAATCCTGTATTTAAACTTGAATCACTATTTTCAAATTATCTATATTTGATGAGTTTCTAGTTACTTATTTTCCGAATTATATTATATATGAAAGACCATTGTTATTTTCCTTCGTTGCCATTTGATTCAAAGTTCATTTCGAACGATTAAACTTTATTTTGATTATTTTGACAAATATATATATTTGATAAGATTTATTAAACTGGTTGAAGACAAAACCATTGTTAAAATTTAATATGTGATAATTATTAAATAGTACAGCGAGAAAATCAATTGATATAAATCAATACCAATTAGGTTGTCCTATTTATGTTGTAATTTTTAGCACTTAGTTTTTTGAGTGTACAATTTGACAGCTCTTTTTCTTTTATGGTAAACTATAATAATTGTGTTCCGAAGTTGAAGGATATTTGGTGTCCATAAGTATTTTTATTTTCCAGGTTTTATTAATAATAATAATTTCCCCTTAAATAACGAATAATTTTTTTCGCTATAATCTTTCACTAAAGCAAATTACAGTAAAATGAAACAATACATTTTTATCTTAATAAAATATAACTATTACATAGATATTTTTGTTTCATAAAACACAATTTTCTATTATTTTGTATTATAATATAAAAAATTTACAAGATATGAAATAAAAGAAATTTATTATGCAAATAAGTTTACATTTTATAATTTATACACTGTCCATTTTGACTTAATGAATAATGGATTTCAGTTGAAACAAATACATGATATAATACAAAGGGATTGGAGTTACACTGTTCATGCAGAAGAACGAAAAATTTTAATTCATCATTCTTGCAAAGCAAAACGATATTTAACGATAAACGCTCGTAAATGTTCATAGTGATCATTTTTATTTGGTAAATTATTACAATTTATATTTGAAATTTGAACTATTTTAAATCTGTTATAGATATATTTTACGTTATGGTGGCTTTATTCATTATAACACCATTTGTATCAAGAATTTTAGATTATGTTACACCTTTGGAAGAACCTCGTCCTGATAATCATATTTTTGATGTTGAATTTATGACAAAACGAAAATATGTTTTCTGGCGGAACTATATTTATTGTGTACTCGGAATGGGTGTAGCTCTTTTATACATACATGTCATGACTAATGTAATTATTGTCGTCTCTGTGCACGTATTTATGAGACTTACTATAGTCAGGTAAGAACATCAATTGTATCAGTCATAATTATTTGAACAAAAAAATTAAAATGAGTTTTAAAATAAGTTGGAATGGAAATCGTTTAAATTACTATTGTTCGTAATATCGTTAATGCAATAATTATAGCAAATACATTTCTATAATGTATAAAATACACGGAGATAAATGTTACATTAAAAATTACTATATATTATGGTATTTCAGGGATTTGGAACCAAATATTTCTAAAATTATTATGCAATACAATATCTTCTAGACAAATTACCTATATTTTATAAGACAAATTTCTATAAAGTATAGTAATTTCCATGATACTAATCATGATATCCTTACAAACCTATAAGTATAGTTATTTATAATGTAACTTTTTTCCACGTGTATATACTATAGAATAAGCTAAAAGCATTCAATATAAAAGATATTGTATTAATATTTATTCATATCTTAATTGATATCAATGTATTTAATAAATATTATGTTATTTAAATTAAATTAAGAAAATATTTTTGTAATATATATAAGATGAATGGTGTAAATCGTATATTATATTTATTTTCATTATTTTTTTCATGTTAAAACATTATATTTTTTAATAAATACTATGAGAACGAGAAAAATACATTGTATAATTGAGAACAATATATTATGAAAGTTAATTGAGACAAATAAATTTATAGCAATATAAAATTTATTAGAATGAGGTACTGTATATTATATAGTAAATGTTACACAATATCTCATATATAGTTCCATGCAGTTACAATTTACATTGTTTCCAATACAATATGAGTTTCTTAGTATATATATTTTAATGTATTAGGTTAATCCCAAAACGCAAAAAAAGTACTTCCAAATTATTTAACATCAAACATCTTAAAAATACACATTTAATCACATAAATATCAAATTGTAAAAAACTGGATGTATAATTTTACAAATTATAAAGTAAAATTTATTTATATTGTCTAAGATGACGAATTGTGTATACAAATTTAAAGTTAGTATCTACTTGTTCTAATAATTTGAAAAATTTAACTCGAAATGTGAAAGTAATTTTTTAGACTACGTATTCTGTTATTACAATAGTTTTTATCAAACATGTCAATAACCAAAGGATGCATTCACAAAATCGTACGTAAAATTCTACGAAATCTTACATTAGAATATATATCGTCATTAAAAAATAAAAATATTAATAAATAATAATAATAGTAATAACGCTGTTAAAGAATTCAACATCAAATCTTGCGTCTTAAATTAATTAAAGTTCGAAAAAATTCGAAAATCATAATAGTAATTGCAAAAACAGCCACAATATCACTTACCTATTATAGAAGAAATGAGTATTAAACGTGATACGAAAGCTTTAATATATGCTTCTCTCAAGTCCTCCATGAAATAATGATGCAGAGATTTGAATGAACAGAGGAATAAATTTTAAACGTAAACTGATGCAGTTGAAATAAACCTCTCGAATTCGATGCTAATGTTTTTATTTTCCAATACAAAAAAGTATAGAGATGATCCTTAAATATGTTGAGGCTGGCAACCGAGACAATAAAAACTGGCGAAGAGTTTCAGAAAGGCGGAGCTACTATTGATTTACCGAAGGATTTACGAAAGGATTTACGAAAAGTCTCCAAATGAACGTAGGGCTCTTCAAGATTTGCAGTACCACTCACCACGTCGTGATCATGTAAAGCAATAGAACAATCTAACTTGTCCCGTAAATAAAGTGGGTTATTGCCCGCCAGGATTTGAACCACATTTAAAGAAGCAAGCAGTGTAAGCGGCGTTTTGGTGCTGTGAATCATTGTCGCAAATGAAAAAATATTAATGTGTGAATGTTGATGAAGTACAAGATAAATCTGACACATGAATAAAAAGCTTTCTGAAGATGTAAATCGCATTTCAACGGACTTCCGAGGAAAACTGCACAGTAATAATGTAAAAGCGAGATACTAGTGATAGAGAGTGTAACCTCAATTTAGTGTTAAGAATTTGTTAGATATTATGAATCTGACAAAGGTGTTATTGTGTATAACCTAGGTTTCTAAAATGATTGTGAATATTGATTTCATACTTAGATTTAAAATCAATCCAATCAATAATACGAGATGTCTCAATTTCCAGCAGTTGTGTTTTTGCGCCGATGTCGTAATACTTTGTTTCAACCAAAACTTCTATAATAACATTGCTTCTTTCCACTTTTCCATTTTCCACAGAAGGGATTGTCTAAAGTTTGCGGATACTCAAGATATGGAAGCTCGTAAATCTTCACTTTATAGCGAGTGTTTCAAACATTCTGTCACAAATTTTCGACGAACATACAGAATTGAAGTGATCCATATTCTTTTTAAACTATAACTTTGATATTCTTCTAATAAAGATTACTGAACATATGGCGAATACATGATTTCTATAAGATACAATAAATAAAAACGTATACAATTTAATAAAATCGTAGTTTAAAGGTTTATGGTTATATTCACTTGGTTTTTAATTAAATGCAGTAGAATTGAAATCGGGCGTGCCGTATCAGTTGCATGGCCCCGAACGGGGCAAAATGTGGTATGCCTTGTTAAGGTTTCCTGAACTGGTCTACTGAAGGCCCTGTCAGAAAATTTTCACAATTTTATCATGCAAGATTTATCTAATAGGGCCCTGATATGGTTTCCTTGATATGGGTACATACGGTATGCCTAATTTGGACCAAATCGGTATGCCAGTTAGTTTTCATACTCTATTATAAAATAAAGCGGTCATAATCAGGAAAACAGGTCGGGACCTGAATAGATTATATTAGGTATACCCACATTTGCTTATGATAAATTGAGTTGGAAACCTTTTCAGGGCCTGATCGATTTGTAATATGGCAAACCACATGTGGTCGGATTATATTAAATCTATGAAAATACCGTTTGTGGTAGAGCATGGTGGGGCAGCAGCTACGTACGCGCATCGAAGAGGAGTTAAGCAGCGATTCCGAAGGCCGTTACATGGATGGGTGACCGCTCGTTAAAAAACTTAATTTCAGAACATACTTCAGGTTTATATACGCATATATACAAACACATATATATACGAAAATAAAATATGTTTCCATTTTTTTTATTTAATAAATAAAATTTATGATTTGGTTTCCGCATCGGGGCCATATCATATCCATGCGTTACATCCACCTATTGTCCCTGATTGGGTTTCCTGAGAAGCTCCCTATATGGTAACAAAACTGCCACATCGGGACCATATTTCTGCCCGATTGAAATTTCTACTAGGGTGATTTCAACAAAAATTCTTCCAAAAATTAAAAACATGAAGATCAACAAGAATTATTAATTGCACTTTGGGATTGTGATAAATAAAAATTGTACATTCTTCAAATTCATAATTTTCTAATTTGTTATGTGTGCGCTTTTAGATAATAATTATATATAACTTTCATATGTGATTTCAATTATGTATCATCTTTTATAAAAAATATTATATTATTACTAGAAAAAGAGGTATAATTATATTATACCAGAATTTTCATTCATTTCTTAATGAAAATGTATCTTCAACATAGTTATTACATACGTAACTATATAACATTTTTGTATTAAAATAATTATATACTTCAACATAATTGTAATGTAAGATGTAGTATAATTCTTCAACAATATTTTGTAGTTACGAAAATTATCAATAAACTTTTTTTCTAAATGATTTAGAAATTAAAATCTTATTCAAATAATTAAAGAAAAATTGAAAAAACATTTTCATAAGAAATAAAATTATATATCGTCTTTTAATAATTCATTATTTGAAAATAACTAACGTAATAATAATTTTTCAGCTACAGCATAGAGCACGTAGGAAAGAAAGAATACTCTCATAAATTATTTAATTATCATGATACAGTAATAATCAATTTAAAATCATGTGCTAAAAAACATATTGATTGTCTAAAGTTAGTGTTTTCAAATATAATAAAATACAATGTACTGCTTTATTTAATTAAGTTTTTCTCATTTAATATTTATATTACACAACATCTGTTAATCCAATTAGAAATAATTATAACTTTAAAATATTGACAACAATTTGCCACACATTGATACATGTAATAGTGAATTATAATATTAATTACTTATGTTATTTAAAACTGTATTACCATTTTTATAATGTTTGGATATAAAGTATATGTAGCTATAGTGAACAAAAAAGAACATATTTAAATATTTAAACATAATACTGAGACACAAGTCACTTGAGAATTCATTAAATATTTCATGCAAATCTAGTAAGTTTAAAAATACCCTTCACATAAAAACAATAAAATACATATTTTATTATATATAAAAGTAAAATTTAATAAAAAAGAATACAAAATGAATTTAAATAAAATAAATATTCACATTGATCTTCGTAAATTTTACTTTCAGTTCAATTTTTAATAGTACGGTATACACAGCTCAGATATACATTATTGAAAATTGACTAATTCACATTATACATTATTATTAATTCAAAATAATTTTATGAAACATTCTTTAGATCTTCTCATAAAAACACTTGAGAGTAAAAACTAAATAAGTTTGATATAAGTGTATGTAGTAATGAATAAATGCATCAGTAAAATTAAAAATTAATTAAAAGTTTTATCTAAATTTTAATTTTCTACTTTTTTAATTGAAAACTATACTCAAATAATTTACTTATAATAATGTATAAGGACAAATGATTTAAATTTATTTAAAATGGTACTTATTATAATTAATTTATTAGTATAACTTGTTATAAATGAATTTACAAAGATATAACTGTATAAATACTAATTATAGTAAAAATCAAATAAAAAAATTCATATGTGGTTCACTATTTCTGTAACTTAATAATGATTATATAATATTTACAAATGTAGTTTTCATTTTATCGCTGATTACTTTTCTATGAAATTTCAGTTGTTAAAGTGTAATTAGTCTAATGTCTAAAATTATTAAAATCTAATAAATGAGATTACACATACATATCTTATATGTGCTCCCACAATACCTACATGATACAGACGTCAGAAATAATTATAATAAAATT
>JABFQC010006337.1:0-10824 GCA_022817085.1 Psilanteris sp. ZL-2020 | reverse complement strand
ATATACATATCATTGTAATTAGACAATAAATATTCTATGAATTATATGTGTGTGTAAATACATGCATTGATCAATTTTAAATTGTAAATGTAAAAATGATTCTCGGTATGATTGTATTTGTATTCCTTGTTTAGAAGTACAACCGCAAAATGTCTCTTATATACAATAACCAAAAAATTGAATTAACAAAAGAAAGTGTTTATAGTAACGATCGAACGATTATTTATTTTTTTTTTAATATGTCACTATACCACTTTCTCAACTGAATTCGAAACGCGAGATTGATTCTATATTAGAACGTTATACAAAAGACGAAAAAAAATCTATCTTATCTTTGCAAACAATTATACATATCCAACATTTTTTAAAAAGAAAATAACATAAAACACTAGGAATGAAAAATTTTATTCCTGCAAAACCAATTTGATGTGAAATTTCGTCATATCGCCTACATATCGAACGCATTGATAATAAACTGTCGTATAAATCAGTGCAACTTATCTCGACGATGAAACTGTTTTATGATCAATATTTTTACTAGGTTATTTATATTTATATACATTTTTCGACAACGTTAGAACAACGATTGTTACGCGTTTGAGATTATTTATATTTATTTAGAGATAGACCTTTTTCATCTATCAAAACTGCAAATTTTGATATAAATATTATATTTTGAACAACTAATCGAATGAATTGTAATCATAATAGGTTTTAGTGTGAACTGTAAATGTGTTAAAAAATGTAAATGTATCCGTTTATTTAGTCAACGTTTTTAATGAAATATGGTGTAATAAAAGAATGCTCTGTTTAATCATATCTTGTCCCCTCGGAGATAATTGACGCGCTCAATAAGCAATAATTTTTTAAATGTTTAAAATAAATTTTGTAATTTTCGATGGAATGAAAAAGTATGGTTTTTTACAAGTAACGAGAAACTTGACTTTAATTTATAAATTTTATTTTTTTTATTTTTTTTATTTTTTGAACAAAAAATTGAATTTTAAATTTATTTGTATACGCAAAATAAGACAAAAATGAATGACATGAAATTAGGAATTTTAAATAAGTTAAATTGCTTTATGTAACTGACATGAACAGTACTATTATATTTAAATTGATTAATATTTAAATATGCAAATACAAATTAAAAATGCCAAGTTTATGCTAAATAATAACATAATATTACCATACATTATTCGCCTTAATATTTATATAATATAAACTATAACATAATATATATACTATTTTGTAAAACTAAAGTTGAAAACAAACAAACTTTTTGAAACTAATATCTTAAAACAATACTATCATAAACATTTCAAAACCACGTTTACTACGTATGCTCATAAAATTTCAAAATACTTTTTTCGAAAATTAAAAAATATCCATATTTACATGGCGAATTCTAAGCGATAAATAATAACCTATGTATTATTTCAAATTTTTTCAATGTACAATTTATACTAAATTATTGCATTTAACTACATTTATGTAATGGTAAATACTACATACTCAATCAAATTCTTTGTGGAAAATCAATATTTTTCATTTCATGAAAAAATGTCATAATAAAATTTGTTGACAATAATCTCCGAGATTGTTTTTTAATGCGTGCAATTTAAAACTGCCAATCAGGCTGATTTCTATAAAAAGCCAATGAAACAGGAAAACTATAATAAATTGATAATATTAATCTTTAAAAACATAATTACTTAGTTTGCAGTGTATTTTTTTACAAAACTATATGCATTCTATATTTAAATATATCAGCATATGTGAAAAAATCGCTTTTTAACTAAGAAATTGTCTTTGAAGGAATGAAATGATAAAATCATTTGTATCGCCAACAATTCAAAATTACCATTTATTATTAAGATTAACTGATGTTTGCCCCCCTCCCCCAAATATCGCTTAAGAATATTAAATAGTGTAATGCTCCACAATTAAAATTGTTTATTTGTGCAGTCGAATTCTGACTATGATTTGAAACAAACATTAATATATACAAAATATGTATATTTATATATAAAGAAAAAATATATATAAATATATGTAAATCCACAAATAACAGTATGCGCGTTGTAAAGTGACTGTATATAAAATATAAATTATGCTATTATGATAATAAGCTATTGTTTTTATTGAAAACCTTAACCACATTAAGGGTTGACGTCATCATAATAATTCGTCATTTGATTTGTAGAATTAAAAACACGGCATTATATAAAAAGGTCATTTATTTCATATAATCTATATATCACATTCTTACGAAACTCCTTATATAATATCCGAACAATGTTTACAAATCGACTAGTTTTGTAACCAGGCTTTCGATATAAAAAGTCGCCTTGCAATCAATGCTTATACGATAGACACAATATTTACAAATATTTGCACATCCCATTCATTCATCCACGTGTCCATTCATCCAAACGTTCCTCCAATTAATCGTTAGAATTAACTTTTGGGGGTTTCCGCGGTTATTTCTGCTATCCGCTCCCGGAAAAATTCCCGAATTTCTTTGATTGGTTTGATTAAAAATACAGGTACGTCGTCGTCTCTTCTCTGAAACATGATTTTATTCATTATTTCATCCGATTTAATCTTTTTATCCGAGTTAATTTCAAATCTTTCGTATAACAATTTGTACTAAGGATGCATTTTTAATGCATGTTTGTGCATTAAATTACGTATTTATGTAACCAAAAGAATAGTTTTAGCCTTAAATATTATAGTTATAGTAAACGTAGGATGGAGTATTTAATAATAAAGATATTACTCTATAGACTATATAGATTACTTTTTACACTAGAAAAAATAATTTGACAAATTTTAACATACTAGATAATAAAAGCAGAAAAAGTGAGCAAAAAAAGTAAATAAACTATATCATTGTTTTTATCATTTGTTTGGTAATATATGACATATTTTTAGAATTTCCTAACCATAATTTATATTAATATAAATAATAATAATAATAATGAGGGGGGATCAAAGATCCTCTAAGGAACCTGGGCTGGTCGCCCTTTATTCACCCCTTTAATTAACCATAATCAGTAATATAAATACTATAAATAGTAATTTTTCGAAGAATGTTAGGAATATTAAAATTACATAAAATCTTTTTTTTAAATGCTCCATCCTACGTGTAATAATATATATAATAATTTTTGATAAAACGTTCTTTCCGTGTACGATTACATTGATTAAATCTAAAACTTGTTTCACGACATTTAACAAAAAAAGAAATGAACTTACTTGAAAGAGACACTCCCCCTCGAACTCAACCACTTTCTGCTTCCTGGCTCTGAGCAATAATCCGACACATTTGTCACTAATGTGAACATAAATGTTAAACAGATCGCCAAATCTGATCCCCATGATGTCTGGTTGATCTTTACACGGGGTTCCATTTTGATGAATGATTTCACAAAGTTCTAACATTTCCTTAAAAATGTGCGCATTGGCTTTTCGTCCACGAATATCCGACAAAGATCCAGCTGCAGGCCTGAAATGAATACAAATTTTAATTCCTGAATTTGATCACTGATCTATATATAATACTGACAAACTGATGTGTCAATTCTTACCGTCCATATTCTTCCTTCGAGAAAACTGGACGGTCAATGTTGAGTCCAGAAGTGAAGGGATTCTTCTTTTGACCATCCACATGTTTGGAGGCATGCTGATTGAACTTAGCAACTTTGTCGCCCAAAGACTCCTGTAATTCAATACAAATTCATTAAAATTTATCATTCATCGTTAAATTCATAGAATGATGAATAATATTGAACTGAACGTTTAATATTGAATAAACGTTTCGTGAAAAATTATCGTAATATTGCCGTTCATTTATTAATAGAATTCTCTGTCAAAAATTGTTTACTTAACAATAATCAATTTATAATATAATATTAATTTTTTTTCGAAACAAAATTTTGTTTATAAATTACGAGCAAAAGTTAAATATTCCTAAACAATTTGTACTTTTCCAATTATTTCTGTTTTCAATGTTTATGTTCATTGAAGATTTATCAAAAGCATTTTTAATTGAGAATCAATATTTTGTTTGTGATATATATAAAGATTAACATCGCACTGATAAATGACATAGTTATCGCTCGTAAGAAGTTTGAATACGTTTTAAGAACAAATTTTTCTAGTTTCTGTAAATCGCTAACTGTTCTATCTAATATATAAAACACATTTTATCAATAGATCGATTCATCAAATTTCACTTCAATGTAAAGTCCAATACGTATATGTAACTTTTTGCAACTAAAAAGAGCGCGTAAAAATATACGTAAATGTCGTTAATAATGCGAGCTTTGACGATTAAGTAACAAGTCCTCGACTAAAAGGCTTCTAATCCTAAATACGTAGGCATTGTCCGAGACTTTCAATCTATACTATTAAAACTTTTTAATTCGCTCGAAAGTGATTTCGCAAACTGCAATATTGTTGCTGCTTCGTTTGCCTCATTTTCTTAGTTCCTTTGTTTCGTCCATATCGTGAAAAGTACTTTTTTTAGTAAAAAAAAGATATCTTCGCAAAAATAATAGAAAACGCGAACACGGGCGTACGAATAATCCACTTGAAGCACGATTACGTGAAAAGATCATTAAAATTAGAATATTATGTCGGAGTCATTAATTTATTATTTCGCATTTAATTGCATCAGCTTATGAATGTATATATAACAAGTTTGGAATGTTGATGTCATTTTTCAAACTGACGGTGAAGATTCTTGGTCTTCATCCAATTTCTCGCCTTAAATGTTACTCCAATGGCACACTGACAAATTTAACTGTCTAATACCATTTTACTATTAAAATTATAACTTAACCAAAAGTTCACAAACTTGCATTTAATTACGTTAAATACGTGTAGAGATTATATAAGTGAATTAATTTTATCATTTTAGAAAATTAGAAAGAAATGTTGAACAAATTTTTTTATTAAAAATATAATTAATTTTAAATTATGAAAAGAGGTTTTTGTAAGTCAGTAAATACTTTGATGTAAACAATTTGTTTTAAAATTAGTGTATTTTGTAGAGTATAAAATACGATCAATAATCACGTGGTCATATCCAACATTATTAAATAACGCGCGATACATTGCAATTGACAATTTTTATTTAGAATTAGATTAATGAAAAATTAATTTTTTCAATGAAAACAATTAATTATAATATTGTATGTTTCAATGTTTGAACGTTTAACTTTATTACATTGTTATTTAAATATTATTATTTAAATTATAAACTTGTTATTACGAAACTTAAATCTCACTATATGATTGTTAAAACGTTTTTTTTATTTTTATGAAATTTTGTCTTTTGGTCGTTTGGATTCACAATATAATCAAAAATAATATTTAACTTAATACCACCACATTGAACGTTTCCATTTTCATTCTACTTTATTCGGATTTAAATTTGTCCAAATATTTATATAAATATAACACTGTATTTTACTTTTCGAACATATTTAAAAATTGATTTTTTAAATATACTGATACTATTATAACATAATCGCGTTTAAACAAGGTATTTAATATTCAAACTAGCAAAAAACTATTTATTTATTATTAACAAATTTCTGATAAATCCAAACATGCTAATATCCCGAAACTACAATTTTACCGACAATCAATTACAGAATCTAATTTTTCGCCCGGAGCAAACATATTAAACAATTCACTACATATACATAATTTCACAAGCGACGCATAGTATTATAACACCTTTCACATTACAAAATTGCATTTCAAAATCTAACCACATAAAATGAAAAACACCGACAAAAATAATACCATTCTTGTTAAATTTTAAAATTTACACTACCATTTACATCGACCTTTTCAAATGCCAATTTTTCGACATATTATATACCAAACATGCGCGTATAAACTATCACACGCGCGTAATATTTGCGCCCCAATTATAATAAAACTATATATATATACATATATATTTATTTATCACCAATCGTCCCACAGTTTAATTAAACCCGATTCAGCACCAAAAAGTCCTGTCAGTTGTTAATCGGAGTTTGCCAATTTTCCCGAATTTGAATTCTCCCTCAATGCAAAGCACTCGTCTATTTGACGGCAAACATACTAGAAACTGGCCGATTTCGGATTTCCGCGATTTTTGTCACTTTTCTCGTCGAAACAAAAAGCTGCACTGAACGACCCGGCTGATTGTTTCCCGCAATTAACGTGGATGCTCACCATCATTACCGCTGACATTATGTTAAGCGTGAGACGCGTCGAGTTGCACAGTGGTGTATAAAAAATGGGGAACGCGAATAAACGAATAATACTGCCACGGTTGTGGAACACGCAACGAAAGCACGACGCCGAGCGGGAGCTTTGTGCTTTTGTCGGAGCGCGAGGTTCGACGCGCGACTCGTGAATGCGGAGCGGTTAAACACAGACTCTTTTTATAAGAGCGCCCGGCTACGTCAAAAAGCAGCCCGCTGCGAGCGCCGAAATATTTACCCCGCTGGGAACTCGCGAGCCAATTTCCCAAATTTGACCAACTGCCAATAGACGACTCCGGAAATCGTGCTTCATTCGTTGACAACGTTTCTCCCGCTAGGCCTCCAAATTTTCGTGCCGATTGTCGCGATTTATTACGTTCGCGCGATCGAGTTGACGCAATTCGACCGTCGGGGTCGCGTGCGTTAAAAATCAAATCAAAATCAAAATCGTGCAAAAGCGGTAAAGAGGCATTTTGTGAAACGCCGCTGTGAACCAGGGCGTTTATAATTCAGCGGATTATGCAATGAACAGAGTTTGTTTGTATGCAGGGTAAAAGCACGGTCACGTGACCATTCTGTCTCGGAAATTTTTGTAGATCGTACGCGAGAACAATAATGTTATAAAGTGTACCAAACAGATTGCAGTGGATGCAGGATTTGTATAATTGTTTGGTAATATTCGACTGGAAGATTTTAACCATCGTTTATCATATTTTGCATAGTTTTGTACATTTTTTTCAATTATTTATTTATTTATCATACATTTCGTCATAGGAAATATGGCTGAAATATGAACCGTATGGCTGACTAGTAGTGTAAAGGAAAATTAAAAATAAAGATAAAAACATTAAAATAATTAATGATATGCGCATTGAAGTTATTCAATTATTATTATTATTTAGTTTGTTAAAATTTGTAAAATTATTTGTTTCAGTGTATACAAGAACAAATAATCTGGAAAAAGTTACTATATGAATAGTAACGCTGGGGTATATTTGAAACTACTTTAAAAATTACAATAAAATGTAACGTAATGATCAACCCGCGTAATAATGTATACTGAGAGAAATAAATGACGAGAAATTACTATTTATTTCCTTAATTTAGAATCATAAGAGAAAAATCATAATATTTACTATTTTTAAAAGTAATATATTATGATAAAGTAGTATTTTTCAATGTAACAAATTTACTTTTTCATTTTAAAAACAGTAAATATTGTTCTTTTTCATTTATAATTCCAAGTTAAGGAAATAAATAGTACTATTTCGTCATTTATTTCTCTCAATGTATTAGAATTGTGAAAAATTTTAATATACAATGCAATAATTTTAATAGTTTTATAGTAATTCTTATAGTGACATTATTTTTTTAACGGTTTGAAAATTGGTCAATTAATATAGCAATCCTTACGTAAATATACGATTGCATCCGCGATTAAGTTTTTGCTATAATTTTGCTGAATGCCAATTAGCAGTTGGAATTGTAATTTTGTGTAAAAAATATATCAGTATCGCGTGTCGCGTGATGAAGAATATTTTTCATTAACTCTTATATGGAAACCAACGAAATTGAGTTTTCATAATTGAGATTGCAGAAAAGTCATTTGGATTTTAAACGCGAGAATTATAATGTCAGGATTATATTTTTTTAACGCCAACGATTGTATGCAAAGTTTAAAAGCAGAACTTTGTTTTATCGAATACTCATCAATATATTTACCAGAAAACAAATATTAGCACAAGCGGTAAACAATATGATAATGTATTACGTTTAAATAATTGCTTTAATAATAGTCACCGTTATTTTTGTTGTATAAAATAATTAGCATATCTTTTATAGTCTGTTTAAAAACAACCTAATAAATGATTGAACGATCGTTTATTGGAACAATAAAAACTAAGAAACAACTTTTCATGACTTTTATAAAGGTTAATTCTAATTCTAATTACTTTTATATCATTAATACAATTTAATGAAATAAAAAATTACGTAAAATAAAAAAATTCTTTATGATATTATAACGATTTAACTACGAAATAAGTAAACAATATTCTGTCTCAAAATGTGAATAATTTAGTAATATTACGGGATATGCATAAACTGCGTTTATTTAAATTTGGTAAACTTTTTACTTGTGAAATTAAATAATTTATTTACTTACTAATAATATCAATTTAATGTGCAATTATTATTGTGCTTCGTTAACATACCAGAACAAAATGTCAATGTATTAATTGAATCCTATCGAAATAAAATAATTTTTTTAAATTATATCCGCGGTTTAATACAAAAAATGCAAAATATATATATAATATGCAATTTCAATAACAATAAATATAATTTAATAAATAAACCGCAATAAAATCATTTACATCAGCTATATTTAAAATAATTATAGGTTATTTTTCCGTTGAATGTAATAATTGGTTATATTTTGTTATACATTTAATTAACAAAGTATTTTTTGTTATGATAAAAAGTTTAACTAAATTAAATAAATCATCACTTTCATTTGTTAACAAGTATAAAATCGTTAAAAATTATTTATTCGATCCACGTATTTATTATACTTTTCCGTAGCAAAATATTTAAACTAATAATGCATTGTTATATTTATTGTAACTTAATAATTTAATTAACTAAATATTATAGTATGCATTAAACCAGAAAATATGTATTCAAAAATTGAAACAAAATTCATTTCTAAATATTTTTAATCGTCAAATAAATTAATTCTGATTGTCATATATATATATATATATATATTTTCGAATTTTTTTATTCATCGTTGAACCCAATGAAAAACAGTAAATACCGAACTCGAAAATAACCTCGTCGAATTTATTTTAATCCAAACATCTTCAATCATATTTAAATTATTGATTCAGCTTTGTTTTTCCGAGATGAACGGCCTCGCGAAGGTGAGTTCTGTTTTTGAAAACGCCACTCGCTGACGCGAGCATGTGAATTTTCATGCGTCATAACAGTCAAGTTAAAAACGATGAAAGCCATATTAGTATCCAGCTTATTATTAACACTCCGTTCATCATGCGATATATATTCTTATATTGATATAACACTATGCGCTTTTAAGTAACAATAACAAATGAATAAAAATGTATAAATAAAAACTAAATCGATTTACGTAAACTCCAATATTAACGAATATAGTTAAAACAATTTAACGAAAGTATAATAGTTGGAAAATTAGATGAAACTAATTATTTTTTATTATTATAATTCTTATTTAAAAAAAATATTATTGTAAAACAAATTCAGCGAAAAATGCTAATTTAATCATATTTTACATTCATTATTATTATTTTCACCTTATAATAAATTATTAAAACTTTATCGATAATTAATTATTAATAATAATTGTTAAAATGTAATTATTAATACCAAATATATTTGTATTATTATTTTGGAAATTAATCAATACGCCTGAACTGATATTTATTTAATATTATATTATTCCGGTAAATTTAATAAATAATAACATTAAAAAATAAAGTATTTTAAATAAATTTTTTAATTTAATTTTAAGATTGTTAATTGCGATGTTAATTACTTTTTTAAGATTTAAAAAAAATCCACGTTTGTTATAATGTGTCCCAATAATGTACTTTTCTAATGAAATTTTGTTTATTATAAACTTATTTATTTTATTTTATTTTATTATAATTTATTTCTCATTACAGTGACGAAAACATTAGTGTAATTATTATTTTTAAACAAATATTTTCTAATATATATATAAATTCTAAAGATCATTATTTACAGAATATCAATTACTACATTTTCAAAAATGCACCTTAAAAAGCAAACCATTCCACGATTACTATGTTTTTCCTTTCAGTGCATAAATGGTTTTTAACATTAAATTGTGTATATTAATTTTCGAACTTATAAAAAACATCCATTCAAAGCTATAAATTTCTCAATCAAATATTGATTACATTAATTAAATATTACGGACAAAAACCGACAAAATTGAAAATTAATCGCACCTTACAAACGTTTCACGATTCGTATAATTAATTTGTCAATAATTAATCCGCGCATAAAATTGCAAAAGTTTATAAAACACAAAGCCGCGCATGGCGCGCTCATGTTTGCTTCTAAATCAGTTCATCGAACTAGTTTGTTGATTTCGCGTAAATTAGGCGCGTAATTGATGCGACACAAATTAAATCCCGCGCGTTAAACAGGGTTAAAATTAACTCGGCGAAATTTTCAGGGCCATAAAAGGCTCGGTATTCTGTGTTTGCGGAATTCCGTACGTTGTTTGACGGAAGTACCGAATTAGATTTGTTTCGTGTCATTTGTATCTGAATGAAACGCTACGTCATTGACGTCGTATTCGCTAAAGTCATTATAGTAGCATATACTTGTATACATCGCATTCCTCAGGCGCATACGCGGCCATCCTAAGATGATCCGTCCGGATACTATATTTAATCTAGACGCAAATTTGCACTGTTTTCGCACGCCAAGATGAATAATACTCGAGTTCGGTAAAATTTATAAAAGAATCGCAACTTTAAAT
>JABFQC010006336.1:0-10855 GCA_022817085.1 Psilanteris sp. ZL-2020 | reverse complement strand
ATCTAGTCTGTTTAATAATAGATGGGATTTGGTCGATATTAACGTTTTTAGATGTGAAAGTATGTTTTTGGTTCGTTTTAACGACTTTGGCGCCTGCTTGGTGCCCCGACATCACTCGTAAATACCTGAAATTTACCAGCAAATAGAAAATACTTGTACCAACATTTTCTAGGTTGTCTGTTTAAACACGAATGGAAGTTTTGCGTTATTAACTTTTTTAGATCTAAATGTAAGCATTTTGTTGAGTTTACTTGAAATTGGCGCCAAGCTGAGTGGTGCCGCAAAGCTCTCAAGTATATCAAAGTAAAGGAAATTATAGACCATACTTGTACAAACATTTTCTACCTAGTCTAACTGAATAGAATTTCATTTTTCCTTAGATTAACGCGTTTAGATCAGAAAACAAGCACTTTGGTTCGTTTTATAGACTTTGGTGCCATGCTTGGTCCCCTCGCAACGCTCTTGAGTACATAAAATTTAAGGAAATTATACACCAAACTTGTATAAAAAATTTATATTTAGTCTGTGTACCCATAATTATTTTATGCCCCAGCTTAGCGCGTTTAGATTATTATATATAAGTTTAAAGCGTTTTCCCGACACCAGCGCCTTGCTTGGTGCCCCGTTATTACTCTTAATAACCTGAAAATTAACAGGCAAATAGACAAGACTAGTACAAACAAATTATATTCAGCTTATATGAGTAAAGATTTCTTTTTGCCCGAGATCAGCGCGTTCATGTGCGAAAACAA
This sequence comes from Psilanteris sp. ZL-2020, assembly GCA_022817085.1. Lineage (NCBI taxonomy): Eukaryota > Metazoa > Arthropoda > Insecta > Hymenoptera > Scelionidae > Psilanteris > Psilanteris sp. ZL-2020. The sequence goes on along the minus strand of JABFQC010006336.1, from coordinate 10,103 downwards.
GCATATTGGTTAGTATAAGTCGAGAGACTTTGGCGCGATGCTTGGTGCCCCGGAATCACTCGTGAATACCAGAAATTTAGCAGGTAATTTGACAAGACTTGTGCTAACAATTGACACCTAGTCTGTTTAATAATAGATGGGATTTGGTCGATATTAACGCTTTTAGATGTGAAAGTATGTTTTTGGTTCGTTTTAACGACTTTGGCGCCATGCTTGGTTCCCTCGCAACGCTCTTACGTTTATCAAATTTAAGTAACGAACGGGTAGCCTATATTTGTTAAACAATTTCTATCTGGTCTATGTGAATACAAATGTATTTCGGATTATATACGCGTTTATATGTGAAAGAACGCTTTTTATTAATTAATTATATTAGTTATTCCTTTTTTAAAAAGTAATAATTTGTAATTTTTGTTTATTAAGATTTTGGCAATTTGAGAATGTACTACTAATTAATGTGGCTGAAGTTCCTAACGTTATTATAACGAATTTTAAAAAACAAAACCTTCATCACCAAAATTTGTCAAAATGCTTCAAATCGATATAAAATCATAATCAGATATTAAAAACGAAACATTTCGCCCCGAAACAATGTCTTTTGATACTCCAAATTCCTCTGTGCTGCGATATAGCACTGTTATCGGTATAATTTTTTTATGACCAGTGTGTGCCTCAACAAACGCGGTATAAATTCTCGCATTTGCAGCTTGAATGCATACTGTTGCTCTAAAATGATTTTGGTTATTGTGATTTTTATTATTTCTATATGAATAGAGATCATTTATACCGAGTTTGTTGAGGCACACTCTAGTCTTTTAAATATTATACCGATAACTGTGCTCTCGCAGCACAGTCGCAGAAGACATTGTGTCGGGGCAAAATGTTTCATTTTTAATATCTGATTATGCTTTTATATCGTTTTGAAGTATTCTGACAAATTTTAGTGATGGAGGCTTTGTTTTTTAAAATTTATTGAAACTTATGTTATCAAATAATAAATTAAATAATATTATATAAAATTTTTACATGTTTGTTTTTCTTACAATGTTGTTATGGCAACCGTTTGCTTATTTATTTAGTTTTATTGTAATAGTATAATTAGTATTTCTTTATGTTAAGACTCAGTTAAGAGAAATATTAATTTTAATATTAGTGTTAATAATGATTTCGTCAGGCAGTAGAGGGAAACGTCGAGATATAAAGGATTTAATATTTTTTGATGGATTCAATCATGAAATCAATAAAACGTACCAAACTAAGGATGGAAATAAAACCACGTAAATATTTTCCATTAATCTTGTGTAGGAAAATTTATTTTTCATTTGTTTAAAATAATTTATATTTTAGTATAATTAATAATAATTAATATACACATTTGGAATATTTTTCTATTACGTTCCCAAGTAAGAAATCTGGATAAAAAATCCGTAGTGCTAACAGTTTAGTACTATAACAGTACTGCAAATCGATTCTCAGATAATAGTACTGAATCAGTACGTAATCTTCACTTAATGAATAATATATCAGTATAGTTCTAACTATTCAAATCAGTACCAAATATATGTACTATTTCATTATCGGTTCAGAGTCATATTACAGTATAGATTATCGGTACCTAAAAGTTCTTAAATCAATACTGAACAGAAGACGTATTAGTGCAGGTAATAAACGTTGATTTGGTAACTAATTTTAAACACGGTTTCAGTACAATTCGATGGTTAGATAACGACACTTTTCAGTACCAAAATCCAGTATAATACCAATAACAAAACAGTACTTATGTACAATCTTTTTCTTACCGCAAATTATATGAAATTAGGTATCATACTGAAGTATTGTAAATATGCCAGAACATTGTCATTTTTTATATTTTTACAGTACCGATTTTCAGTATTTAATTTGTACTGTAACAGTATTAGAATTTGTTACCATAAAATATGCCATTTAACAGTACAGAGTTAAAGTACCCACTAGATACTGAATCAGTACTGAATAAAAGTTGCACCAGTACCAGCAGTGAATGTCTATTTGGTAAACCAATTTAACAGTACTGTATTTATTGATAAAGTTGTTATCGGACATGCGTACTGTTTTGATACTGTGCCAGTGTCGTATATCGATACAGAAATACTGTTCCCATAAGCTGTTGCCTCCAGTACCGTATAAGATCCGATATACTACTGTTCTTTTTGTTACCAATTTTATCTCGGGCTACGGAACAGTAACAGTACAGTTTTCCACGGCAAAATCGATAAACAATACAAGTACTGTTTTGCTACTATAGCAGTATTGCATATCTGTTATCGGCTATTTTAGGTTTAGTTTGTAATATACGAGCAAATTAAAAATACTTCCCAAAATTCTTACAGCAATTTAACGTGTACGGAAAAAAAATTATAGTGTAAAATTACAATGCTTTATGAGAAAGGAATCAGAGATGTTAAGTATTTGATATTGAAATTGAAACGTATAGTATGTGCATGATGTTCCAAACGTTTTATAGAAACGAATTTGGAGTTTTTGGAAACGAAAAAATTCTCGCGCTAGACACGGCGCACGGCCTAAGTGTACGACAGCGGTACATTTAAATGTCGATATATTCCGTAAAAATTATCCAATTTTAATGAAATTTGGTGCAATTTGCGTAGAATATTAGACCGTATTACGACATTAATTTTATAAATATAAAAAATTAGTATTACGTCCGGTAACACGTGATATATATAAAAAACGTATTTAATTAGTTGTTTTTTTCAATTATGAATGAATTTATATCGGCAAAAACAAAAATGTACTCATACGGACTAAGTAGAAATTGATGCTACACGTGTAGGCTATATTCCAGCCAATTTTCAGATTTTTAAAAGTGATGCCGGATTTAAAATAAGGTTAATTTTTTTAATTGACCAGAATTTTTTTAATTTCATCAGTATTATTTAATATAATATAATTACACGTTTACCTTTAAAATTATAAAATATATTTTTTGAAATAAGGGCATCTCGCTATGAGATCATACTTTGAGAAAACGTGAATAAAAATTTGTTATATTTTATTCTTACTATAGCTATGTCCAGTGTACGGCTTATCACACGCATAAATGTACTGCGAGAGCTATTATATATCATGATGGGAAAATAAAGCGTACGGGTAATCATGATCTTCATATTCGAAATCCTAATTTTCTTGGAATTCGAAAATTCGAAGAAGAATTGAAAAAAGAAATGGCAAAACCATATGTTAAATTTTCCGAAGCTTACACCCGAATTAGTGAAGCGTAAGTTTTTTACCCTTGTATCTTGAAATACCAGTGAACAAAAATGTTCTCATTGTACGGTATTCTTTTGAAATAAATATTTTATCTTATTATATACGTAGAATATAAATATATTTATATAACGCCAGGTTTGGGGACACGCCCTTTTTGGGCACCTAGTTACCGGGGTGAACAAAATTCTTTTTGTAAAAAAATATGGCAGAGCGCATCGAGCGGCCTCAGCCACCCTCACATGAGGATGGGGGGGGCTTCGCCTCCTAACCCCCCCCCCATAAAAATTTCTAGCCAAACCTCAAGGCCGAGGTCCTAGGAAGCCCTAGGACCGTTTTTTAATGGACTGTCTCCAAAACTAGCATTAAACATATGCATTTGTTTAGGGACTGTCCCCAAACGAAGCATGTTTGTCTTAAATGGGAAACAAAATGGCCTATAATAGTCTATCTCCAAAATTGGCGTTAAATGAAGTTATATGTATATGTAATATTTTAATATTTTTTGTTTTCATAATGAAAATATTTTTAGTAATCCAGGAATTGCGGTATTAAGATCAGCACATGAGCTTAGACGGAATATGAGCCGTTATCAATCAAAAGGTTTAAATTTTCATAATGCAAATTTTTAATACATAAATATTTTATTGTATCCTCTACTTGTATTTTATACATGTAAAATAATTCGTAGGACTAAAACTACCAAATGGCAAAACATTAGCAGAGTTTGAAAAAAATGTCACCAACTCAAATATTAAGTATACAGACGTTAGAGGCAAAACTGGAACTCTTGAATGTAAATACATTAAAAACAATGATAATTCATCCGTGGAATTTGAAGCTGTAATTTTATACAGTCATAATTTAATTTCATGTTTTTTAAATGATGATCAAAGTGATGAATTAGATCTGAGCATTGATGCAACATTTGGAGTTGTTCCGCGAATTGATAATGTTTATCAACTATTAACACTGCTGATTCAAAGAAATGGAGTGGTATTTTTCTATTTCATAATTTTTTAATATTGTATTGTATTCAATCATAATATTTTTCATTATATAAAAATGTAGAGCTTTCCTTGTGTTTGGGTTTTAATGTCTAATAAAACGGAAGAGGCTTACAATGCGGTGTTTAGATATGTAAAAAATAAAATATTAGAAACAATTAATTTTCGATCATGCACAGTGGACTACGAATTTGCATTAGCAAATGCCATTAGAGCAATCTTTGATGTACCACTGAATCATTGTTGGTTCCATCACTTGCAGGTTAATAAAGTTATGTTATATCTGTTTTAAAGATCTAATACAATTTTAAATATCTTTTATATTATATTTGATACAAGGAAAGAATCGTTTTGGCAATAAATACTATATTTATATTAGTCATAGGATGGAGTTAATACTAAAGCTATTACTTTATAATACTACATATATTAATATACGATATAGTAATTTTGATAAATCGTTTTTTTCGTGTACCTGAAACATCGTATTATTTTTTAAGCCATTAAATTTTGTAGGCTATTTTAAAACGAGCCAGGATTCTTGGAATTCCGCAGAAAATTGCCAAAATGGAAACCAAACAACCTAAAAAAGTAATTACAATTCATAGTTAAATAAGGTGGTTCTTCAAGTGATTTTGATAGATATTGCAGATTTCGATATATTTATGTTAATTTATTTAATACATGTATTTTTCGTAACCTCGTTTTCGAAGTTATTAAAAATCGAGTTAACTAATTACGTCATGAATTTCATTTGAATATTTAAAATAATTTTATAAAAAAATTTCTCATCATCAAAAAAGGTGTAAATAAATTTATAAAAATTTTATAAAAAAAGCTAAATTTAATATTGTAATAAAAGAAAATATTATTTCGTTGTATTAGGCTTGAAAAACCGCCTTAAATTTTGTATTCAGCCACTAATGTATATGTTTAATGTACTCTCTAAATTTGAATTTAACTGTTTAAACAGTGAATATTAGCTGATTTTTAGTGAGTTTTACTGATTCAAATTTACAGAGTATATATTAATTAATAACATTAATAACTGCGAAATATGTATCTTTTTAATAGATATTGCGGAAAGTATCCTTAATTAATGGAAAATATTGCGAAGAATATGAAGATGAGAATAATGACAATGATGAAAAAGATGTATCCGACGATGATTATATATTAGAGAATTTAGATAAAGAAAACGCGAATAAAGTGTTACAGCGCTTAATGGGTTTGTCGTTATTGAAGCCAGACGATATTCCGAATGGATTTGGTTTTGTTAAATCATATTGTTCTGAAAATAATATGAAATTAATGAAATCATTGTTTAAATATTATAATCAATTTTGGATTGAAAAAATAGGACCTGAAATTTTTAGTGTATATAAAAAAAGCATTATGACGAATAACGCGGCTGAGTCGTATCATTCATTTTTTCGAGCACACTTGCAAAAAAATCCTCATGTATCTTCATTTTTAGGTGATTATTAGCTAATGAATATCATATACCCTTGCTTACTATTGTCATATTCAGTACACTTATTACTGTCAAATAAACATAGGATCGTGCACACACATTTACTTAGTTACTTTATTACTGTTGAAGATAAATACTATTTTTTTTTCAAAACCTGAACCCTACTGTTGGATAATATTCCACAGTTATTAGCATCTATTGGATAGTATTGCTTGAGTCGTAAGCATCAAAAAACTGTTTTATTTGAAGTCATTGATTACTAAAGACACTAAATAGCTCTTGTCTCTCTTTATGCAATTGTCAGTAAATAGACATGGCACATTATGAGATTATTTCCAAATAAAATAACTGCAAGTTTGCTTTGAAAAATACATGTCCCGTCTACAATGGCGTAACACAGAATCACTGTGCTTGTAGTCTATGTAGAAACATTCAGATTAGATGGTAGATGCATCTGCCTTCATCAAAAAGGCCCAGCAGTTATACGTCAGCGTTAATCCGCCAAGATCGCGCATTGAGTAAAATGAAGTAAGAAAACATTTCTGCTTGTAATACTATTTTAGAGCCATAAGAGACTAACCGAAAAAATGGATTATTTTTAATAGTAAAATATTATGATAATCCAGTAATTAACTGTGTAAATAACTTGATTGTTGTCTGTTAGAAACAGTAAATCAAGACTTATTTGATATGGTTCAAAATTAGAATTAAAAACTGTAATTTTTCATAATTAATTTTTTTAATACCATAGAAAATATTTGCCGTTTAATATACAAAGTGTCCACGTTCCAGTGCAGTTGTCTGTAGTATAATACAAACACACGTCATCGTCAACGATAAACAACCACTTTCAGTGAAATAATCGCAATCGGTCTCATCCAAGACAGAATTCAAACTAAATTAGAGTGTTTTATATACTTTTTCGCAATGTTTCGCTATTGAAATCAGCTATTATGTACTGACAAAGCAGTTATGAGTATACTCCTGATTGAATCAGCGGTTCAATGATTCAAATTTAGAGAGCAGATAGGCAGAAACATTGCGAACAAGTAAATAAAACACTCTGATTTAGTTTGAATTCTGTCTTCGATGAGACCGATTGCGATTACTTCACTGAAAGTTGACGATGACGTGTGTTTGTATTATACTACAGACAACTGCACTGGAACGTGGACACTTTGTATATTAAACCGCGAATATTTTCTATGGTATTAAAAAAATAAAGTATGAAAAATTACAGTTTTTAATACTAATTTTGGACCATATCAAATAAGTCTTGATTTACTGTTTCTAACAGACAACAATCAAGTTATTTACACAGTTAATTACTGGATTATCATAATATTTTACTATTAAAAATAGTCCATTTTTCGGTTAGTCTCTTATGGCTCTAAAATAGTATTACAATCAACAATTTTTCATACTTCATTTTACTCAATGCGCGATCTTGGCGGATAAACGCTGACGTATAACTGCTGGGCCTTTTTGATGCAAGGCAGATGAATTTTCCATCTAATCTGAATGTTTCTACATAGACTACAAGCACAGTAATTCTGTGTTACGCCATTGTAGACGGGACATGTATTCTTCAAAGCAAACTATCAGTTATTTTATTTGGAAATAATCTCAATGTGCCATGTCTATTTACCGACAAATTTGATTTTACTAATTCAAAGTTAGAGAGTGGTCTTCTACAGTTTTTACCACCGTAGCCGAATTTATTAATAATATTAAATTTTTTTGATCTATTCCGTCCACAACTGTCATTTTAATTAAAAATTGCTCTCTTTGTACTCTGTAAATTTGAATCAGTAAACCACACTGAAAATCAGCTAATATTCACTGTTTAAATAGTTATAAGTATAAAAGTGGTATACTCATAACTGATTCACATTTAGAGAGTAGCAAGCTACGTTCCTTGCAGAGGATGTGGTTTTCGCTGATGATACATAACTTCACAACACCTCATTTACATTATTGTCTTCATTAATTATACTATTTAGATTATATTTTTTTTGAATTTGTACACAATATACAATCTGTAATTTAAAAAAAAAATAGGTTAAGCTATATATAACAATAATTATAAGTTTAATATTTAAATTTTGAATAGACTTTTTAATCAACATGATAAAAAAATCCATTCTGACATTTGAACAAGATGAAAACGGTAGAAGAGTAACTGGCTTCAAGACACGAAAAACTATTCTTAAAAAACAAGGAATTCAAATTTTATGGGACAAGATTAAAAGAGAGGAAAATGATATAAATAGGAGCATAAAAAAATATGTGAAAGATGCTGCCATTTTTATTGGACCCATTACAGAAGAATTAAAAAGTAATGCACACATTTTTTTTCTATGAACTCATACTTATATAATTATCATATGATTTAGATTAATTTGGACATATTTGCCGTATCATATTTGTAATATGAACACTGAGTCTTGCATAATAGAATGAAAATGAAAATCACAATTTTAGATTACACAGCACTTGACGAAAAACTTTGCCAATCGTCCAATAGTTTCGTCTATAAAGAATGTGATCATATTGAGGATTCAAGCGAGACTGCTGTACTCGAAAATATTTCCATGGATAATAACAGTAAACATATTAATTAATATATTAACAATAATACGTAATTGATAAATCTCTTCTAAGAAATTTGGAATCTTTAGTTAATATATATATATTCATTTGTAACATTTGATATAGATATAAATAGCAGATCTAAAATTTGTCATAAATTTATTATTATTACTATTATTGTTATTATTATTATTATTATTATTATTATTATAATTATTATTATTATTATTAATTAAAATATCTACATCACAAATTAAATTTAGAAAATATTCTATTAGATTTAGATGCAGAAATTTCATCAGAAATGTTAAAAGACAACAATATCCAGCAAAACAATACAATTAATGTGATTGATATTCCTGTCGTTAATGCAGACGTAAACGATACGCCAAATACAATGGACAATGAAAAAAGATTTGGAAATACAAGTATTTATGTTATTTTCAGTTAATAGCGTATAATAATCATAAAAAAAATTAAATGTTAATTAAATATAATAAAATGCATTTAGATGAACAAAAGAAGAAAGGTGAACGGCGGCGATGGAGCGAGATAGAGGTTGACCAAATGTATCAGCTTTTTAATGAAAATATTCAAAAGAAAGTGTTTCCAAAGCGGCAAAGAGTGGCGGAAATTTTGAGGAATAATGATATTTTGAGTTGCCGCACCGTACCACAAATAATATCATGGATACAAAACAAAATTAATAAATTATAAATTATATGGTTATATATAATTTCAATATATATAACTTTCAAAATAATTGAAATAAAATCTAAATATAATTTATTTGTACTAGTCTTATCTATTTGTCTGTTAAATTTCAATTAAAGTTATAACGAGTAATAACGGGGCACCAAACAAGGCGCTGGAGTCAGGAAAACACTTTACATGTATATATTTTGCATACATACTAAATATAAATAGTTTATACAAGTTTGGTCTATAAGTTCCTTTAATTTTATGTACTCAAGAGCGTTGCGAGGACACCAAACATGGCACCAAAGTCGATAAAACGAACCAAAGTGCTTGTTTTCTGATCTAAACGCACTAATCTAAGGAAAAATGAAAGTTTATTCATTTAGACTAGGAAGAAAATGTTTGTACGAGTATGTTCTAGAATTTCTTTTACTTTGATGTACTTGAGAGCTTTGCGGGACCACCCAGCTAAGCGCCGAATTCGAGTAAACTCATCAAAATGCTTACTTTTACATATAAAAAACGTTAATAACGCACAAATTCCATTCGTGTTTAAATAGACAACATAGAAATTGTTGGTACAAGTATTTTCTATTTGCTGGTAAATTGCAGGTATTTACGAGTGATGTCGGGGCAAGAAGCATCGCGCCAAAGTCGTTAAAACGAACCAAAAACATACTTTCACATCTAAAAACGTTAATATCGACCAAATCCCATATATTATTAAACAGACTAGATGTCAATTGTTAGCACATGTCTTGTCAAATTGCCTGCTAAATTTCTGTTATTCACGAGTGACTCCGGGGCACCAAACAAGGCCGCGGAGTCGGGAAAACGCTTTAACTGAATATATTTTAATCTAAACGCGCTAAGCTGGGGCATAAAATAATTCTGGGTACACAGACTAAATACAAATAGCTTATACAAGTTTGGACTTTAAGTTCCTTAAATTTGATGTACTCAAGAGCGTTGTAGGGACACCAAGCATGGCACCAAAGTCGATAAAACGAACCAAAGTGCTTGTTTTCTGTCTAAAGGCGCTATTTTAAGGAAAAATGATATTT
>JABFQC010006335.1:0-10856 GCA_022817085.1 Psilanteris sp. ZL-2020 | reverse complement strand
ATATATACATTGGCTATTCAGATTATATATTTTGTCTTTAAATCCAAAGTGTAGATTTTATATTGCATTATATTTAAAATTATTAATATGTTTACTAATATCTTTGTTAGTATTTAATGATGCAGTTCAAACAAATAATCATAAATATTAAAACTAATTAAATATAAATTAATTTAGTTAATTTTTTAATAAAATAAAAATGTATTAATTTTATAAATAATAAAATTTGTATAATATTTAAATATAAACCTGTTTCAAAACGCTATCGTTTATTGGAAAAATTATCAATATTTTCCCCCAAACGTTCCAAACTATATAACAATAAATTATTTTAATACTTTATATTTTTAATGAATGAATGAATAATTTAAAAATTTGCTTTTTAAGGATTTTATAATTTTCGAAATAAATAAAAATATATTTTGATGTCAGTAAAATACCATTTTACAATACTAATAAATAAATATAAATATTATTAAAATAAAGTTAATTTTATCTAGTAATATTATTAATTAACTTCTCACAATTGATAAACTTATAAATATTATTTGATTTTTTTAAATATAAATATGATGCAATAAATGTAGTTATTACATGACATTAGATATTGTGAGTTTTTTATATTTTATTTCTGATATTTACATATCTTAATAAAATATAAAATTAATATTACCCAGTACCGTTAATAACAAAATTATTTTCTGTATAAACTTAACAATTTTGTATTAAAAATAAATAAAATAGAGATTATAATACAATAAAAACAGTAAATGTCACAGAACAAAGTACGCGAAATTTGTACTCTAAACTTTGAGCTTTTAATATAAATCATTTTTCCCGGAGTCATCAAATTGTTAGTCAACAGATTATATTGTAATCCGTCGGTAAATGAAAATGACAAAATATGAATTCGGGACATTCAAGATTAATTCCGTATGGAATACTCCAAAGTAACTACGTACGCTCTAAATTTAACGCGAGCGAGTAATTCCATTAAATTTTATCAATTTTTACAAATGAATCAAACAAAAACAAAAACAAAAAAAAAACAATAATCAGTATATTACAAACTGTCTACAAAATATCATGTTTAAGGGATCATTTGAAAATAACATCACATTTGTCGTAAACAAGAACAATTCTGCATACTGCAATAGTGTAGCTGGTGGATTAGTTTACAACTTAAAATTTTCTTAATTGGATTAAAGGATAAAACATTATGATAATAGTGTCAAAGACGATAGATAATGCAAAAGAGTTCATCGAAATTCTTCAGTTAAATTGACCAAGACTCTCTTATTACGATTACATTATCTATTCATTTTTCACGTGGGAAAATGTTTTTGCGCTAAATACAATTAGTTTTATATTACTTTGTATTCACAATTTATGTTATTCTATTAGATTTGTAATGGTCTATTTCATTGTAATACAAAAGTTTTCCTTTCGAATATATTCATTAAGTAGACAACTATTCATTGCGTGTCTTGGTATACTCACTGAAATCAATTTAAACTAAAAAATAATGATGACGATTCTGATTTGTGAAAAAATTCCGATTAATGTTATTAAATTAGTCAATATTTCGATAATATTATCACAAGTGACTATACGTAACGTTTCCAGTCCGTTATTATTTGTATACCTATAACGAGCTGCCTATTAAAATTAATAAACAATAAGATTTAGAAATCATAAATTGGGTGATTAACAATTAATTATTAATATCGATCTTTACGTAAAAACTGACGAGTTTTAACTTTCCAGTTGGAAAATCACGACGCTATTAATTCCAAAGTATTAAAACAAACCTATATATAAAGGCAGCATTTTTGTTTCTCTTAAAAATTGTGTCTTAAAAAAGACCGCGCTTAACTCAACGATATTTATCATTCGATTTGTAATTAAAAGTTGAAGAACGTCATACTTCGAGTAAATGTTTTTGTTTTATGCAAGTTATCGGTATGAACTTACAAAAAAGAAATAATACATTACAAAAGAAACAACAGAAATGCAATAAGATATACTTAATGATAATCATTAAATAAGAATTTTTAACGTTAAAAAATGTCTTATTTAATTAAAAACGAAGCGTGATTGTTTTTGTGCTTTCGGAATTGGCAGATCGCGTTTGAGTTTCCATTTCTCAAGAGATTATTCTATATTTTGCAGTACAATAAATATTATGTAAATAATAATGTTAGTAATAATTTTTATTTTTCAAGTTCATAATCCCTTATCATCATCTGTTTCTTGTAAATGAGTAACGAGACAGAATGGATATTTACGTTTGTTCACGTCTTTTTGGTCTTTTTTTCGAAATAAGAACACGACGGCTTCGTTGCTTTTGTGTATAACTATTTCTTTGTTTCGAACCAAATGTCTGAAAAAAAGTACGCGTTCATATAAACAAGTTGTACGTTCGGTCAATCAAGTGGCATTCGATCATTTTTGTTTAAACATTAATCAGTGTATTGAAACATATGCCTGTTTGAAAACATAAAAATATGAAGTCAGTCCGGTTCAATCCAGTACAAAGTCTCTTTCTAGATGAAAGTACGAGTTTCGATCTCACGTGTAAAAGTATAAGCGTATGTGTAATGATCTAATAGTCGATTAGTATGTCTAGGAAGGTTACGTTATTATGTGTTCGAACAATATATATATATAGAACAAACTTATACTAACATAATTAAGTTTGGCCGAATGTTTTTTTCCCTTTAATATTTGACGTAAATATTCTTGAATGATACGGTGTATGGAATTTTTAAAGTCTATAAATAAAATATTATAAAACTTATCATTGATTTGCTTTCTGTGAAATAAGATTTCTAAAACTATTCATAAACATACTTTGGCAATAAATAATGATATTCTAAATATATGTCGTAAACAACATATTTACATTATGAACTAAATAATCAACGTATAGATTTAAACTGGCATTTTATTGTTCGGAAACGTTTTCGGTAAACATGTAAAAATCCCCCAATACGATAATAATTTATATTATACATCAAAAACACTTGTAAATTATAATGAACTGCTATAGTTTTATATATATGAACTCACGAACCAATTAAAAACATGCAAATTTGAACATATAGGTATATCTGGTATATGAGACACAACAACGCGTTTTTAGAACGGATGAATTTTATTCAACAATTTGTTTTTTCATACACTAACACATTATCTGCATTTCGTCTAATCGCATTAATGTCATTTAACAAGCAATTTGTCTGTACTATTCCAAACATTTTTATCATCAAGTATAATTACTTACATATATATTATATTATAGATTACATAAATTTGCTACATATTATACACAATGCTACAAATTATAACATAAATGAATACATTTTTACGTATATGATTTGCATTTAACATTTTTTGTAAATTTTTACAATAAAATTTAACATTTGTATAATATTACAGGAATTTTATATGGAAAATTTTACAACAAGTCACATATATAGCAATAATAGAAAACAATATTAAATTTTGTTTCAACATACAAAGTTCACCAATTTGTTCATTTGTAATTCGACAAAAATCGGAAGCTAGTTTATTAAAAATATTAATCTTGTGTTATAATTTGACAATTAGTATACTAAAATATAGCAGTCTTTTTTGTTTAAATCAATTTATGAAATTTCATGCAAGTATTTATAAATAGAAATTATCAAAACAAATTGTGAAATTTTAATAATTTAATAAAATTATTTAAATTTAATATATTTTAAATACTTGATAATTTTAAAATCCTTTTGAAGTTAATTGGAAATGACATTCATTTTCGAGTTCTGTAATTATTACATTGTGCGTATTTTAAGCTCTTTTTATAATAAAATTGTTACATAGTAAATTTTCTTATTTGAAAGGTTATTAAAGGTGATTCATGTTATTCAACTTTAATTTAACATTTTTCAATTTGTCAAAAAAAAGTAAAATAATTATTTTATTACAATTAAGTAACATTTGGTTTATTAAAACCTAGATTTTATTAAATTTTATTATCTTTTTCTCTCTATGAAAATGAATAAATACAAATTTACAAGGATTATTTAATTTTGAATTCAGAAAGGTACCTTTATTAAGTTTATCAATATATATCAGTAACATGATCTTTCTTTACTTGAATTTAATAAAATTTGTAGTGATCAAATTGAAATAAAATCTTCATACAAATATTTTGAACTTATAACTCTTCTGTTATGAAAATTACCCTACTATTTTTATAATTGAATTGGCAAATCTACTTAACGTCATAATAAATTGTATTATTATAATATATGCTACACACTAGCTGGAAAGAATAATTTAAATAATTAAACATTGAAGTGTTCCTAGAAATTGCAAGCAGAAATATGTTTTAATGAAATTTGTAATTACGAATAATTAAGACATTTCTTAATTTTTTCTATTTATCATACATTGTGTTATACATCTTATGTATAATCGTACAAGAAATTAATAGCCGTGTGTAAAGTTACAGTAACATCACACAGTTTAAGAATATACGTACCTGTAACGTCTCCATTTATTTAGACGACGTTCCGGAACGACCCCGGAACTTACGAATCTCCACTTCGTGGGAACCTGTTGGTGGAATCTTACAGGAACGTTTCAAATTAACAATAAATAACATATTAGAAGAGTAATTTATGTTACAGTATAACATCGCGGAAGTTCGCAGGTATAATACAAATAATACAACAAAAATAAAATAAGAAAATATTAAAAGAAATGAATTAGTCAATTTTTCTGTAATATGTCGTATGATTGACGGGAATTGAACTCGAAACCCTTCAGTGTAGGAACGCTACCAAATATCCACGTGACCAGCGCGTTTACTACGTTTTACCTAAAACGTTTAATTGGTCACGGATAGTGTAATTTATATAAACATACAAAAGTGTATTTATCTTTATATCAATATACAAATATTACGAAAAATTGGACACGTTACGTTATACTTTTCAACTCTTCAATATTGTACGTAATAATTTGCAAAACTGTCGAGTTTTTGTAACATAACTCGTCTTTAGAATTGACTGATTTCATTAATCACGAAACGAACAAGCGTATAATATAATCATAAAGAATAAGTTAGAAGTCTGAAGGTTAAAGGCTATTAGATAAACGTTTTGTAATACAAAACATCGCAGGGGTTCGAGATTGGTTTCCGTGAATTGAGTAATTCCCGAGCAATATAATGAAGGCACGGCAGAGATAAAATAACGCGTTGACCTATTGATTAATTAATATCTAGGATGAAGCTTGTAACAACTGATACACAATTAAAACAAATGTGAGATTCTTGTGTTTTCATCGCAACATACTGTACGCGACACTTCAAACAATATAGTTTAAATTCACTCAATAAACAATAATATGTCGCATTAAATAAAAGCATTCATATTACTGTTTAAAATCAATTGAAATCGAGATAACTGGAAATTGCCCTTGTTTTACTACATCTGTCGTTTATTTAACCTTTTGTACAATCTGGGCGAATTAGTCATATATATAATTAGATAAGAAACAAAATTGTTTTTAATTTGTTAAAACCAAACAGCAGTAATTAATTGTATTAATATGTTTTTAATGAATAATATATAATTTGTTTTTTTAATTATTTATAATATTTAATAAA
Source organism: Psilanteris sp. ZL-2020 (assembly GCA_022817085.1). Taxonomy (NCBI): domain Eukaryota; kingdom Metazoa; phylum Arthropoda; class Insecta; order Hymenoptera; family Scelionidae; genus Psilanteris; species Psilanteris sp. ZL-2020. The sequence goes on along the minus strand of JABFQC010006335.1, from coordinate 5,194 downwards.
AAGAATCAGAGCAATATTAAACGATGATTCATACGTAAGAAAATGTGTTTGTGTACGTTCGAAATTGTTGTCAAGTTGTTTTATTAGTGTTTAATACATGTATTTCAAATTTATCTAAAATATAATCAAACTCAACGGATATGTAGGAAAGTTTATGCATTAGAAATATTGACCGTAATATTAAAAGCAATAAATGTTATTGAATTTGTCTTATTTATCTTATTATTATAAGATAATAATAAATAAATAAACCAAATCAATATTAATTATAAACGTTGCACAAAATTTTATTTACCATTAATTTATCGATAATTACTCAATAGCGTGTTGAAATGACGAAAATTATTATCGCGGTGAAATGAAAGCAAATATCTTTGTAAGTGTATAAATAGAGATAGCATATCAGCGTCGTTCATCGGACGAGCCCCCGACGACGTATGAATAAATTAACAACGTCACGCGCTCGCTACGTAAACAGACGAACGAAACGGGATACTATTCTGAAAAACGATTCAAAGCAGCTGATTGATGCAATCTGAACAACCATTCAACTTAATTACCTTTGAGTATTCTCTTTCAATTCGTAAGGGTACCCCTTGAAAGTTTACAAAACTTTTAGGACATTTTAGGCCATATCGTCAAACAAATCGTCAAAATGTACTGTTTTTAACAGACAAAAATCTAGTTATTTATACAGACAATTACAAAATTAATTACATTTTTGATGGTTGGTTTTTTTTTTGACAAAATACACTGAGAAAAATGTTTAACAATTTATTATATAATATATCAAAAGTGGACGATACGTGAAAATACAAGAAAAATTACTATATAATGTAGTAAAATTGACATAATATATATAAGTTTATGTAGAAAATTTTAATATATAATGTAGTAATTTTTTTGTATTTTCACGTATCGTCTACTTTTGATATATTATATAGTAAATTGTTAAATTTTTTTTCTCAGTATGTATATATTGAATGTATTGATTCTTCTTTTATAAAGAAAAAAATTAAACTGTCAGCAGTCATAAACAAAGACAAATATTGCATGATTCACTAAATGGATATTCATATTTTTCTAAAACTGTATTGATACTTGGACAAATGTCTAATAAGTAGAAAAACTAGTTTATCCAAATTAGGATACAATTGATGAAACACAACCTTGAGACGAGCCCTCAAAAACTAGTCACCTTATTGGTCAAATTTTGTAACGTAGTATATAGATAAACATCTTGAAACATAGAAGAATTTTTTACTTTATCTTTCACTTTATTTGTTTACCATATTCTATTCTATAATGTATTTAAGTTTTCACTACAGTTTCAAATAATGTACGGTTTTGTTGGTATATATTTTATTTTAATATAAACATATAAAATAATTTCAATATTATTTTCTAACATTTTAACATTCTATATAAACTAAAAAAAAATATAGATATAAAATATATATTTTATTAATAAATAATTCATTATTTATTTCAAAAAAAAGTAATGACAACGAACATTTTTTTACTAAAACAGTCTACGGACAGGTGCTGAGATTTACTTTTTTTTCACTATTAACTCAGGGACCTTTTCAATCAAGAACCAAGCCCCTCAAATCTAAACACGCTATTGGTTAAATTTTCACTTAACGGTATATTAGAAAAACAGTAACGTAAGGTGAACTTTGAATTTTAAATGTCAACTAAAATAGGTTTCCTTTCCATACAATATTAGTAATACGCGAATTCATCTGTATTATTAATATAATTTTAATCACAAAAATTAAAAACAAATTTGTTTAGTATATCAATAACATTTGTTTTGTTACAAAATTCATTAAATAACTACGTGAATTTCGAAATTGAAACACTCTGATAAATGGTGATTATTATTGAGTGATTATGAGTGATTAAATGATATAGAGTGTATTTATTAATAATATTTTTAATGTCTTAAGCTCTCTTAACATTAAAAAAATTAAGAAAAGTTAAATGTAAAAAGTAAAATATGTTTTGAGACACTGAGGAAGGTATATCCGTATATTTATATCTGTGCACCAAATAGTTAGAATAGTGTTTGCTGTATTTAAATACCTTTATAATCCCATAATAGTTAATTCTAAAATAGATTACCTGGTATGTAATATATAGGATTAACTAAACTTAAGAAACAAAAATATTTCTTTAATATTGGATTAATATTTCGATCGAGGTAATTTTTTCGAATTTATTATTAAATTGTATAATATTATAAATGAACAAATATTGTATAACATATAGTAAATACAGTTTAATTATTAAGAAGTAAATATCTTAAAGAACACATATTATAGTACGCATAAATAATAATTTCAAAAATATTACATAATTTCATATTGCAATTATAACAAATTAATATAATTGAAAAGCTGGTTAAAAATATATAACGATAGTTACATATCATGACAAATAAAACTAATTATAATTCTTAAACGCAAATTATTTATTCATTAGTTGTCAAGCATCACTATATGAATAAATCGCCACATACAATTATTTAACATAATTACAAACATTTGTGAACTATCTTAAGTAACGAAATCGCATCTAAGATGTAAGTACAAAATTCCTTTACACGATGAATAATTTGCAATGATTGTGCAAAGACGTAAATTTATATGATTACGTCACTATTTAAATCATTTATCCACATTCACACTTCACTCAACTTCTTAAACGTTTAATAAATAAAAAAATGGTTGCTAAAAATGAATTGCTATACAATTATTTTGTACAATTATATAATTTATTATCAGTTATTTAAAACACATACTTCGGACAAAAAGTATTTTAAATTATTGAACATCGTCTGCATGTACATTTTTAAAAATGCTATAAAATGTTTTTCATTCATTGAAAATTGTATAATCTCCTAATAATCAGTTTGTAAGCATTAAATGAATTTGATATCAAGTGTATATAGAATAATACAGCCGCGTAATTGTACATGTACATTATAATCCAAATTAAATATTATATTTGCACGTTTATATTATTTCGAGATTTTTCGACTGAATACTATAGTTGTAATAATAAATTTTAGCATACAAATTTATTCTACATTTATTTATACCACAATACACTTTAAAGTACATATTTTAATACGTCACGTGTTTACATAAAAAGTTTAGTAGGTTTATTAATTACGTTTTTATAATTTGTTAATTTTGTTATCTGTTAATTTCGTATAAAAGTGCTTTGATAGATACACAATTCTATTCGATAATTTTCGATTATATTACGCATATACAGTCAGCTGCTTTTTTTATATCACTGTACAGCATATCGTAAGTTGTAAAGAACATGTTTTAGACAGTTAATGGCAGTGTGGATTACTTTTAACAATAGATTATAAAATTGGAAATATTACAAGTTTAATTATTATATCAAAGTCCACAGAAAATAATTTATTCATTATTTATTAATATATTTTATTTTTCGATTCGTCGTAGTTTGAAAATAATCATTTCATATATCTTCAACAAATTAAATTAAACACGCTGAACAAATTTGTATTCAAAATTACCATATAATTCAAGCATTCCAAAGATTTTGAAAGTATTTTGAAAATTATTATATACTATTAAAGCAACTTTTCTAATACAATATAGTAAAATTTACACTATAGGGTATTGTATAATATATATTATAAATTTTCTACACAATACTATACCATATAAAATAATTTGCGATATCTTACAAGAAAAATTTGTATGAAGATAAATTTTTTATAAATAGTAATTTCTGGAACATTAATTGATATATTCTTAGAATGCTAGAAGTATATTAATTTACAATATAACTTGACTTTTACGTGTATACTATAATGAAATTATGAAACAGAATTTTATGAAATAAAGCTTGCCAAAATGATCTAAATTGTTACTGGCATTTTTCATTAGAAAATTCAACTTTACAAAAGTATGTATTTTAAGATTAATATCTCTTGGAGTAAATTATATTAAATTATTTATTTCAAAAATATTTTATCAAGGAATGTAAGTCTTATATTTTGTAATTATTTTTTTATTTCAAACAAGTATTTTTTATATAAACTTTATTCTATTTTTTATTTGTTTGATAAAAATTGTACTTTGATTTTTTCGTCATTATATATTAAACAAAAATTAGAATATAACGTTAAATATTCAATAATTTGACTATGCAAGTTTAGTTTATATTTACTATACACTTACAAATTTATAAAATATTTCAATTTAAACGTAAAGAGTTTTTCACGTATTCATTCATATAGGATTATTTGTATATAAATATGTATATTAAAATACAAAATATTAAATTCTACATAAAAAGTAGCCTTAATTTTATATTCAATGATGATCAGTCTGAGATAGAAGTGCGAATGGGAATATTTTGTATTTTCTCACTTCTTTGTCGTGTATTCGGAATTCTACAATGGTCATATGTTTTATAACAATGATAATAACTTGCATATGCATCAGCCACAGACTACGTAGCTTTAAGCTAAACAATGACTCGCAGTAGTTCATGCTTATTTATCATATAAATTACTCAAATCGTACCGCACAAACAATTAGAACTAGCAGAATAGCACGCGGCATTGGCCAATGTTTAATTTTACAATAAACATTAAAAAAGAAATGTAATAAAGAAAAAAACTTGTCGTTGCAGAACTAGTAAAACTGTAAAGATAAATAAATATTTTTATGGTATTTTTTAATTATATTATTCTAAAATTACTATATCAATATTCTTTTCTGTTAATATTTTTATACTTACAATTATTTCAACACATTAATAATACTTCTACATTGCCATATTGATTTGAGAACAAATTGTAACGTTTATCTTATGATTGTCTCAAAAGTTTATTTAATTTGAGTATTTTAGAAAAAACATAAACAAATAATTTAAAAAAGAATTACGAACTACAAATTGAATATTTTTCATAATTTTACTAAACATTACATATTTTTAATATGTTTGCAAATAAAAAATGAGTATATTAATAATTACAATAGTTAAATTATTTTAGTTATAATAGGATATTTGAATAATCAAAAAATAAGAACATTTGCATAATAATAAATAATATTAATTTTAAATACAATAATTTAGCTTATTAAATTGTAAATACGAGCATTATTCGATTTAATATTAAACAACAGGTGTATATGCA
>JABFQC010006334.1:0-10856 GCA_022817085.1 Psilanteris sp. ZL-2020 | reverse complement strand
GCATGAGAACCGATCAATGCTTCCGAGTATCAGCTTAATCGAGCGGGGGCCAAACGGAGAAGAAAGCACGACGCTTCCGCGTCGCATTTCAATCCGCCAATCGGGCTGCGCCGCTCGGGCACACATTTATGAAACGTTTTGTTGTTAGGTCGATTGTTCGATTTGCTTAAGGGAGCCGTTCGATCCCGACGCCCGTGTGTCCAACCCTATGCGCGTCGACGAAACGAACCGCCCGGCCGGCCAAATCGAATTAAAAATTGACGCAGCGTCAATTTGCAAATTTAACGATAAACATTCAAAGCAGTTTAATTGACGCGATTCGAAGAGGCGCAAAGTGACATTTGTCCCGGCGCAAAACTTGGCGTCGTTCCCACGACTTGCCAAACTTGGTTGATGCAAATTTGCAGCGGCGTGGCCGAGTTGAAAAATGCGACTTTCGCGGTACAGATTCTTTTCTCGTCGGAAAATGGTTGCGAAGTAGAAAGTCGAGCGAATTTAAAAAGATAGTTCGGTCGCTGTTTCTTGCTCGCTTTTTTAATCGATTGCTATAAATCTTTGCCGTAAACCAATATTGATTTTTGATTAAGCGCCGGGGTCGTTTTCCTTCGCTGCGTTAGAAAAAGTTAAGCAAACCGTACGACTGAGCGTCCGTCCTCTTTTTGCTCCGAGAAGAAATTAGGAAACGATTCTTCATTGCCGGTGTTATTTGCAAAGCCGGCAGATAAGTTCTCGTTTAGTCTCGCGATTCGATGGCAAACCAGTTTACTGCCCGTGGCTCGGCCGCTAAATTTAAGGGCTTCCCAAACGACCCGATTATACGCGCCGCGCGGCCCGGCAAAGAATCGGCAATTAAAACTACTTGCACGATAAATTTAGGGAAAATTACGATTAAATTTGATTATTATTTTGCCACGCAATTTATGCAATTGACCTTTTGTCAGTTCAAGGATTTTCACGCTAACGCAGCTTCTTCTGCAATTTTTCCCGCGTCGCGAGCGAAACATGCGATTCAATTCGAATACGGCCGAATTATCTTTTTTCTTTTTTTTTATCCGCCATTTTTTATTCAATTCAACATTTGGTCTTCATCGATCTGTAATAGTTTGCGACGTTATGAATTTATTTCACTCGACGAAGGCAATTTTAATCGTATTTATTCGAGCAATTTAAAAATGATGGTTTTCGTACGACTAAATAAATTTAAGAAAAACTTGAGTGTCAACTAAACTGCGCATTAATTGTATATCAATAAAATATCATTTTTGATACAACTAAAAAAGACAAGTTATTAGGTACAATCGAATATTTTCAAATTTGTCGAAGCATTATTATTATGTATTTGTACTCATATAATTAAATTAAATGAAAAAAAACAGTTAAAGGTTAATGAAAAAAAAATTTTTGTTTTAGATTAAAATAAACGATAACACCCAATATGAAGTCATAGCACACACAAAAGCAAATATTTGTTTTTTCTGTTATAATAATATTTTTGTATATGTAGTATTATATTATGTTCTGGTATTTACTATTCCTTTTTATTTGGTACAAAATAAACATTAAATTCTTTAGCTTATTTATATTATGTAAGTTTATTATAAAATTATATTATTAAGTTTTTTTTCTATATATATTCATTTACTGCAATCTAAATTAAGATTTATTCGTGATCGATAAACACGGTTTTTAAAGTAATGCAAATCAATGTAAACTCGGCATTGTCTTTACAATGTTCACAGAAAACGGTAATAGTGTTTAAGTTTCAGGAATTATAGGTTACGTATTTCGTCTCTTTACAATTTTAAGGTTATATTTAAGATAAATGGACCGTTATGTCATGTTTTATTCGCATTCAGGTAACTTTGTGTTTGGATAGTAAACTTTATGATGGTACGAATGGTGTATACATATATATATATGAATCGACGAAATCCAAGATATTTACAACGTTATTCTATACGAAAATGTCTAAGCGACTTCAAGTTCATTGCCATAATAAACGAGGTTGCTTGACCAAATGACATGTGCGTTCATCCAGAATGCACGTTACGGTTACAGTTTTCAAATGGCTATTTATTATATTTTCAAATCCAAATGATGGCTTGGGAAAGTATAAGAAAAGATTCGAAACAGCCGAGAATTAATTATAAAAGTTTACATTAGATGTAACAGCCTCGTTCGTTTGCCCCGAAAGTGGTAAACATTCTTTTCGTTTTATAATTTTGCAAACTATTATTTAAACTCGACGTAAATTTTGTCGGGCCATAAATCACGCGAATCGAAAACTTTGTTGGATAATGAAAAATGAAAGTACAGTTTGCAGGCAAGTTTTTCACGTAAGATCGAAATGATCGGCAGGCTTTCATGGCACGTCGACGTGGTATTTTTGAGAGACGGATGAATTGGCGCAAATCCAAATTCGACGTCTGAAAAGCGATCCCGGAGTTGCGTCGTCGTTGGGCTCGTAGCGAGTTGTCTTTCACCCGGTGTAACTGGTTTCGCGCGATTTCGCGAACCGCGTCGTCGCAAGCGGGGGCCGAATCTCTGCCGCGCCAGCCTTGCGCTCGAGACAAGGGTTTTGCGATTAACGCCGCGAATTGGGACACGAATTCACGAAATAGCGTAATTCGTATAAACGAAGCCGAGGGCCCTGCGCGTTCTATTAAATTGTTTGGTGGGCTGCGGCACGGATGTGTCAATTATAAACAACGCAGAATCGAGCGGCTTTGATTTGCATGTGCCAGATATTTAATTGCATTCGTTAGCAACGGAGAACCGAAAGCATTTCATTTAGCGGCGCAACGTTTTTTTTCGTCAAATTAGTCCCATTACCGCAAACCTGGCATACGCCAGCCACAAACATTCGAATCAACTCGTCATTAATACGCGAATTTCCGTCGTCAGTTCGACGCACCGTACGACTGTTCCAATTAATGTTCGATTTTCAGTCCGATTTTTTTTTTTCAAACGCATATTTCCCTGCGTTTTGGCAAGCAACGTGTGACGGACGAGTGAATGGTTTACGAAACTGGTTAAACTTGGCGTTTAATTATTAAGTAGTTTTGCGGAAAGCTCGCATACGCAACATTGTCGCCGGGTGTAAAAAGTAAAGTTTAGAGGCGTACAAATATTTTGTTACTTCGTTTCAGTACAGGTCGCGCAAGAATTTGAAACATCAGCCACTACATTTCGTTTGAATCGGTGTTCCCACGCCGTCGGCGAAGAAGACTATTTCTGGTTCAGTAATAATCATTTTATGGCTAATTGCAAAACCAAATGCTATTCGTTTTGCGCCGAATCGTGTCACGCGAACAATTTTCATTTGCCTTCGCGTAACCCCGTGAACCGTTGGAGACGAAAAGGAGCGGTTCAAGTCGAATTGTTTTGTATAAATTTGAGCCCATTATGGTTTAAGTGATGCTCGCAAGTCGAATAGCAAAGGACTTGTAAAGTTGTAACAGGTGCTCCCCTTGCCCTTCGCCGCCGGTCGCAGTCTTCCCTTTCAACAAAATGCAAACTCCGGCGTGACCCACGACTATTCGCCGTAGCACTGTTGTTGCCTCGCGGAAATTAATTTGCGCGGAATTTCAGTTTGCGATGACCAAGTGCGAGTTCAAGATGCCGCGTTGGCTCAAATCGTAATAGCATAATTTGGCGCGTTGCGTGACGCGATAACTTATTCCGTTGAACTGAAACAAAGTAATAAAAGATCGGAATTTGAATATGACTCGGCTGGGTCGAAGGCCCGACTCGACGGCAACCGCGCGGATAAGCGATACCTATAACTGACCCGACGCAACTCATAACGAACTTGGCGATCGCGATAAGATTTGCTCATTGTCTTATTCCAATTACTCGGGTTCGGTAAATATATTCATAACCGGGCGTTTGAATTTGATTTATGGTGTAGGTTTAGCGGCCCCGGAACACCAAGTCGCTTTAGTTAGCTTAAAGAACAACGTAATTGTTGCAATTTAGCGGCGCTCGCAAGTTTCGAACTCGGATCGTGGGTTTAATAGCCAATCGCCGCGGATTATTATATCGCGGTTGTTCGCTAACTTGCGATCTGACTTAATTGTAATCGAGGTAGTTTGCTTTCTGTACGGTTTCCGAGGCGAGACGCTTTCTTCCGAATTCCGTCGGCAGTCGCCCGAGTCACTCAACCAGTCCGCAATCAGTCGGACGAAATAATTCGCCAACAAAGATGGCTTCGGAGTAATACCATTAAACACACTGTGATTTCATTGATCGCGGTGATCTTTGGTCCGCGAGCAGTCCGCGTCGTTTCCAATAGCCGATTTGATGAGTTAAAATGAGATAAAAATTGACTCGACGTTAATGGCGAATATCGGGAGTGCTGTATTGTTTGACACAAATAAAAAGGGAGCAAAGCGCTTAACATTGAAGATGTCGGTTAGAACGGAACTATAGCTAAGTTGTAGGGTCGTCAGTCGTCACACTGCGCTAAATCGCAGACACTTGCACACGTAGAGAAGTTTCGCTTGGGGCTCGCGATCGTTGAACTTGTTCGTGTATGTGCACGTGAGTGTGCGGGCGTGCGCGCGCGCGCGCGCCTGCTTGGTTACGTGGTCGAAACTTCGAAACCGTCCGGCGTGGCCTTGTAATCACCCACGTATGTCGGCATTTTTTCGCGGAATTATCGTCGGACGTTCGACTGGGACTTTGGGAGAAGAGGACGCTTTCGAAATACATCTTTCATTCATGCTCCGTCGATTCGACCGTATCGATCAAAAGCAAAGATTCTAATCGCGGAAAGGACAGTTGTTGATTTGTAGCGGATGCGCCACGGCCAGCCAGTCGTTGTGAATGAACCTTAAGCCTTAATAGAGGATGCATCTATCTGTATCTGTGAATCCACATTTCGCTAAATTCACCGGTTGTGTGAAACGAGTTCAACTTTCCGCTTAAACTAATATCAAGTACTTGTGCGATGAATGAATGAATGCGTCGGTGTTGACTGCGTGCCAACGTAGCCAACATCAATGAATCGTTGCGCGAAATTTGCGCGAAATTTGGTCAATTAATCGTCGCTGCGGCCGCGCGGAGCGCTTCGGAATTGGCTGCACCATTGTCTTATTGATTCGACTGCGCCCGTGGATCCAGCACCGGTAACGGAAAAAGTGTAAATTGTCGCTGATAGCGTCCTCCGTGGCAGTAGCGCCGTGACACTTTCTCTCGGCCGTGGACGCGAAAAGACGCATCTCCGAGCGTGTGCGAGTCAACCAATATTATTTTTCTCATACGATAACTATCGAGCGTGCGCCTCCATCTGTCCGGGTGAGTTGCCCCCACCCGAGCGGGGCGCTTCTTTCTCCTCCGTCATCCGAAGGTTAAGTACGAGCCGGGGATAATGGGGGTAGCGCATCGCCATTGTAAACAGACTCGAGCAGTAAGCAGCTCTGGGATTTAGTTTGGGAACAGGAGTGGTTGAAGTGAGTGAGCGAGGGAGATAGATAGGTGTGCGCGGCGGTGGCGGCGGCGGCGGCGGCGGCAGTGGCCGGGGCGAGGGCCGCGCGGGGGGATTCGGTGAGCGAAGCGACCGTCGAGGGTGGGAAGTTGCCGAGACATCGATCGGGCCGGCCATTGCATGCCATACTCCAGTGCGAGGAGTCAAGATGCCATCCCACTATACGAGGAACTAAACTCCATGAAACTACTCCCGCCACGCACTTGTCTCGCGCTCGCTCGCACACTGCCTCCGTCTCTGTCGGTCTCTCCCAGTGTCTCTGCTTTTCCCCTTACATCCGCCGCCGCGAAGACCACGTTGTGTGTAATATATAATATATATATATAAGACGTATAATATAATATATTTATATATGCACACGCATACGCGTCTCTGAGCGCAAAGATTCCTCGCCGACGCAAAAAGCTGGGATAACTTACAGGTGTCCGGGAGAATATTTGCGAGTCGACTCGGCTTTTAATTGCCGGCCAACGACATAATTAGTCACAAACAGAAATCAAACGTCGCTCGCTCGCTCCATTCAATGGAGACATTACGCTTCGCGCGTTTCTCTCTTCAATCCGATGGAAGGCCGCTCTTCGGTTTAACGCATAACTTGCGTGTCGAAGGACCGCATTCTTGCGGGTAACCCAACGGACTTTCATCGTCGCATGCCTCGCTGAATAGGGGAACCTAAGCCGGTACGACAGGGTTCCATTTTTACCAGCGATACTCGGCCGACCCATTGATTAAGCCGCGCGTTTTCTGAAAGCGTCGCGAACCTTGTTAATGAATCTCGCGCGAGTGCACGTCGCGGACAATAATTTAGGGTCAAGGTGAGTCGGGCAAATGACTCGTGACGTAGTTGGAGGGAGACGCGAGGGCGTTTATTTCTATCGCGAAAAGTCTATTGACCGGCACCGATTATGCTTTAATGCCGCGTCGGAAATCAAATAATTGACAGAGAAGACAAAGTCAGCGCTGCTCGTTGAATCGTCGCTCTCCGTCTGCGGCAATTACTCGACCGGTTCTGTTCGGCTCTCCTCGCTGCGAAACGGTACTTGGAAGCGTCGAGGCATTTTACTCGCGTCTTATTCTCTTCGCTTTCCGCTAATACGCCGCGGCATTTTCATCACGCAACGCGAATTCCATCCTCGAGCCATCCAGCCAAGTGCATATTTCGCTCAATAAAGTGGAAACGCTTGGTTTGCGCGGATAATTTGCTCGCTCGAACATCGCCGTACGTCGCAACATTGTACGCCGGAGTCGATGATTCGCAATTAGCATAACAATGGGCCCGCGCGGCGACGGGCGCAGCCTTGACTGCTCCCTTTGTCCCAGTTATTTTCGCGCGTCGCGGTCCGGTCGGCAGACGCGGCAATTTTGACGAATCAATTGTAAATTATTTATGCGCCGAGAAGCGCGCGCAAAAGTGGTAATCCCTAAACACACCGCCCGCCCGGCGGGGGCCGACCCACGGATGGCTCGTAGAACCAAAGTTTCGCTTCGGCGGAGGAGAACTTAACTGAGTTAACTTTGCTGCCGAGCCAAACTTTGCGCCAACTTTAAGTAGTCGCCTCCTTCCATTCCAACACTCAACCGGCCCCTCTTTATTTCCGTCTTTTTCGCGCCGCTCGTCATCGGCCGGCTTTTGCTCGTTGCCGTTCAAACGACGCCACGTTTCGGCCACGGGACTGCATTGTCATTTCAAATTCGCGCGTCACCAATAAACCCTTGCGTTTCGCGTCTCTCTCCGCCGATCCGTCTGCTTCTGTCTTCTAGTTCTCTCGGTCGCTGCGCCAAGTTTTGAAACAAACTTTACTTTATCGCAGCTCAATTGTAAGTAGAGAGAGAGAGGGTACGAGGATTCCTAGTGGGGAATCTCCCACTTCTTGCCGCCCACGCTTCTCTGCTACGAAGTAAAGTTACTTCCAGGTTAGACAATAATTGGATAACTTTGCCCTCGTAGCATTACCCACCCCGCGCTTCCTCCTTGTCCGTCTTCCCTCTGTCTGTTTCTTTCCGTTTGTCTCCGCAGTTGCGCGGCTCGTGTCTGGTCCCGTCCGATTGCCGATGTATCGGTCCGCTTGTCAAGGTGAACTTCCGGTCAGCCTGCGCGTTCTCGCACTTTGCTGCGATCACCTAAGCAGCACAAAAGATCGGCTCCTCTTGTTTTCGTCTCGGTTCTCGAGTTACACGTATGCAACCCAGCTGTCGAATAAGGGCCTTGATCTTCTCTCTTGCACGAGTACTCTTAATTCGCGTCTCTCTCTCTCTCTCTCTCTCTCTCTCCCTTTCGACGCCGTGCAGGCTTGCGTTTTCGCTGAGTTGGCACAACATGTGCCCGAGAGTCAAAGTGCTTGGCTCCGCACGACGCGCAGTATCGCATCCGCGTTTCGCTGAGACCAGCACCGATCTCGTTTTATGCTTCTCGCCAGCGAGGACCATATTTCCAATTAAACGCGAATCACGTACGAACCAAATCGAATCGAATCCAGTTGTAACACGTGCGTTACGCAGACGCGTCAACTCGGCAAAGACCAATTCGCTCGCAGACCGTCTTGAAGCTCTTTAAATTTATAGACCGATTATGATGACGAAGGGATTCGCGGCTTCTAAGGTTTCAAAAACTAGGCTGGACTCGACAGCCGAATCGCCTTCCAGAGGGCATCGAAACCGAAATGCGATACAAAAGTAAAACAAAAAGCAAACAATCGCCGCCACTCCCATCTCAGTTTTGACCTTGCCAAACAAACGATTTCAAATCGAATTTTAATCCATCGGTCGGCCATTCCAAGTCTCGAAATATGTGATAAACTACTTGAGCTTTGGTTTAAGCTCGAATTTGCGAGGTATTTCGAGAAATGGATCTGGAAGCATTACACTAATGAATCGATTTGGATGCAAGGCGAGGAACAATAGTATCCCTCTGATTATCGATTTTATATTAGTACCGAATCCGTATTGCAGTCTTAATTTATAAATTGGATCGTCCAATCTTAACTAAAAGTTTCGCGCCAACTTTCGCACGAACCGCCTCCGTCGTCATCTTTTCCCTTTCTTCTGACTTTTTCGATTCTCGCCACCTTCCCTCGTGCACCACCCGTCAATTCTTTTTTCTTTCTTTCATCGCAGCGTCGATACTTGTACAACTACTTTTAAAAGTGTTTCTCAGAAAAACCCTATGATAACGAGTCTGAGGAAATTCTTTACATACCGGACGGTTATTCCGTGTCATCCGCCAACTCCTCGGTCGCGATTAAATTGGAATAGCCATTGGTCTTAGAAGCCAAAGCCGCGGTACTCTGTAAATTCGGCCGACGTGAGTGCCGCAGTCGAGGCTTCGATCATTTTCTTTAAAGCAATCGAACCATTATCCATTTCTACAGACAATGAGGGCACCACGCGTTGCAATGGTTCATTTTCGGAACTTGGCGCAAGTTCGATCCTTGGCCACGCAAAGTCACAGAGATCAAACCAGCTTCCACGACGCCTTTCGTCGCAACGTCGTAAATATGCCGTCCAATCAATCGAACGTACTCGCAAAAATGTGACTACCCGTTTGGTTGAATTTGATTTGAATCGAACCGAACTGCTAACGCTCACCCTCGATACGCTATGGACCTTTACATGAGGATATGTGCCGCTATTCTGGAAAAAACATATTCTTTCGGTTCATCCAAGCTGCAACAGTTTTTTGACGAAAACTTGACGTTACGTTGTTGATTTAATTAATTATTCATTTATTACAACGCAGTATAACCGAGAGCTTACAAACCTTAAATACGTGTACATTGTTTAATTTGTTAAACAATTACGGTAAACCAAAAAATAACAAGATTGTCTGACTCATTCAATATTTACCTATAACTTTGATAATAGTTTGATACAAATTTTCTGATAAGTTAATTTAAAGTTAAACATTTTATACAGCGTAAAAAATAAGGTTATAAAAACCAATTCTTTTAAAATACAATTAAGAATTTTAATTAAGTCGTGTTTTTTTCATTTTAAGATACAAACGTTAATTAAATTCACGTTTAAATCATCATCACTTGTGCAATATATACACAAACAGAATTTTTCCCTAGTAAAATATAAATTACTAATAACTTTTGCTAGTAAAGTTACAAGTAACTAGCAAGAAAAATTTATTAAACAATTTTGTAATGCTATAACTCGCTAATTATTAACTAATTTTAACTTAATATTTATTGGTAAATTTTAACTAATATTCTCAAGTTTTATAACTAACTTATTTGATCAAGTGTTGTTTTACTCCCCTAAAAGGTTGCTTTATTGAAATAAATGTTGAAATATTGTATTAAAATGTTTGTAATTTATTAAATACTGTAATAAATATTAT
Organism: Psilanteris sp. ZL-2020; assembly: GCA_022817085.1. NCBI lineage: Eukaryota > Metazoa > Arthropoda > Insecta > Hymenoptera > Scelionidae > Psilanteris > Psilanteris sp. ZL-2020. The sequence continues at coordinate 1,023 of JABFQC010006334.1, read as the reverse complement.
TGTTACATTTTTATTGCAAATATATTAGACAGTTTGTTCCGAATTTTTAATGTCATTTTAAATTATTTTTCTGTAAACAGATTCACCTTCTGCAAAATATTTATTTATGAAGAAATTGTGGACATGAATAACCTAAAATGTTATTTTCATTAAACATATAAACACAATTTATAATAAATAAACATATTATATATATACGTACTAAATAAACCTGTTTACAATTTTTGTTCGCTATAGTTATTCACTTTATATTTCTCCGTATATTGATGTTTGTTTAAAAAACATTGAATAGTTGATCTAATTGATTCCATCACGGAAAAAATAATATATTATCATTTGTCTTAACAACGATATCTAAATCAAAAAGAACTATTAATTACGTTAAAAACAAATATACATTAAAATTTTATTATATTACATTTAAATATTTTTTGTTTTAAAAATTGAAGTGTTGACTAAAAAATTTGATAGCATTGACAACAACGTACTTCTCTTAAGCTAATAAGTAATGTGCTATCACATTCAACTTGGCAATTTAAGTAAAAAGTTTGCTGTTTATATATCAACAACATTTTGTTGTGCTTGAAAGAAGTACTTTTTTTCTCCGTGATTATAGTTGATTTTTAAACATATAAATAAACAAATCAAATTCAATGTTAAAGATATAACATAATAAAATTTATTTATATTTAAGATAATTAAGTAAATTAAATAATTTTCAATATTTATTGCTTTATAACACAATGTAGATTAGAGTAGAATTCAATCGGTCCTTTACAGAAGAATCTAAAACAAACAAATTTCAGACTTAGATTATAAAACCAAACATAATTTTTTGTTTTCATATTTTTACGATGCGATTTGAATCGAAATCTTTAATACAATAATTTTAAATTTTTACATTTTAATACTTTATTGTTTATAATATTTCGTAATATTTAAAAGCTTCTTAATTTCAAATATATACAAAGTATATTTAATTGTTAAACTTTAATTTGAATTGCGTTTACTATGACCCTTTGT
>JABFQC010006333.1:0-10859 GCA_022817085.1 Psilanteris sp. ZL-2020 | reverse complement strand
ATATTCTCCCATTATTAAAGAATAGCTCGAGTTATTTACAATTAATACATATGCTATTTAATAATTCTGTATCATAACACACTAACTCTGTTACGTCAGGCATGAAGAACCCCCTTAAGGGGGTCCTTTAGTTCTGATGCAAAAGTCTTAGGGTTTTTTAATACAAAATTGTTTTTTTATTATATTAACATTATATATATTAATTCCAGTTTTGCCAGGTAAAGTGAGATAAAAACGGCAGAGGGTAAAGCTCACCTATTGTGGGATCATTGTGGGATAAATCTCTCTGATAAAGAAAGAGCTAAAAACTGGCATCACTGATTCATTCAGTCAATTTTTGCATTTTAAGAGATTATTTTCTTACAGAAAATATATATTTTAAAATAAAATTGTTAACGGGAGACCTCAACAGGTTTTTGCCACCTCAAAAACGAGTTTGGTTTTAACGGTCCCTCATTAAAAAATTTGTTTTAATATATATTTTTTTATTTAAAAAAATAATCTTCCAAAATGAGAAAATCGCCTAAATGAATATATAATATTAATTATTATAATTAACAAAAATATATAAAAAGCTGCAATTTCTGTCAAAATGGTAAAGAGAGGTGATAAAAAAACGAGTTACTACTTACGTTAACAATTTCGTTTGAAAAATTAAATTTATTGTACAAACATAATTTCCCATCATCAACAAATGGTTGCAAATATTTGCATTTTATAAAAAAGCAAATTTAATACTACAATAAAATAAAGCACTATTCCGTTACATTAGACTTAAAACCTCTTGACAATTAAATATAAACTTTCACTTTTATAATAAAATAACATTTTGCCGAAATGAGAAAATCATCTGAATGTTTATATAATCTTAATAATTATTATTATTAACAAAAAATATATCAAAATCTGCAATATCTGTCAAAATCTCATCACAATGATCATCGTATGGTAATATAATTGTCCTTTTTCAATAAACAATATTTTTATTTTCCGAAAGAGCCAAATATAATTTATCTACAAATGTTAACAAAAATATAATCCATAAACTAATTCTATTTTATGTGAAAAGAAATTATATGAGAACTTGCGATTAAATATTATGAAAGTAGTAACGTGACTACGGTATAGGGTTATGTATTACGCGTACAAAACCGCCTGTTTTATTAACGCCTACTTCACAACATTGCCGCTGAACTCGGAACGGAACGCACCACGTGACGGGCGCCGACCAATCAGCTGTTTAGCTTTGTCCTGCCGCCAAGCTCGTCTCCGCTCTGTTAGCACGCGATTCCGCTGCAATTTGCTCGTGGATTTTAGCGGTCTGCTGAGACTCGAGGAAACGTGCTACGGTGACGTGCGATAAGTGTATACCTACGGCTTTAACGCGGCGTGTCCGCGATAGAGATCGCACACGTCTAATCACGATTAATCCCGGCGTAAATGCAACACTATCGGAGTCGCCATTTTGGTGATACGTCGAGCGCGGACTAGCGACTGCACCTATGATCTTTTTATTTTTGCAGCGCTAATCACACGCCTTCAGTGCTTCACTTGCGCCAGTCCCGCGCCACCACAATGTCAGTTATGACCCAACAAAATAAGACGATGAACTTCCTCATACACGACGCCAACGGTGAGTCCGACAATCGCCCGCCAATATTTCGGCACGCAAACATGCTTATAAACCTCTATGCGGTTTTGCCAGCGGCGAAATCATAAAAGTTGTCCGGGGTAATCCAAGGTACGAAATTGGATGAAAAAAAAAACTAACTGCGTGTTGCTTTCAACGGCTTCGTGAGAAACGAGGCAAAAGGGACGCGCAATTCAATACTTGTGCAAGACCCAACGCTGGCATTTGAGCGAGTGCATGTCTGCCTTAGTTTCTAACAGATTTGTAGAAAAGATTCTATTCGTTTTTTACGAACTAGATTTTAATCATGACAATAATATTATTATTTATTGTTTGGTTTAGGATTTATTTAAAGTCAAAATTTTAGAAGCTTTACAACTTATTTATGAATATGTTGATTTAGTATAGGGTTTGTTGTTGTTAACATTTATTGCCCTTTTTTAGCATTTCGTTCGTTAATAAATCATCGTATAATTAATTGAACTTAGTCGCTTAATTTGGTTTTTGAGTTTTGGACCTTACATTGCTGGGCAAAAATCAATACTTGCAATTGAGCATCAATGTAAACATTACAATGTTCCCGAGACTTCAGTGTAATAGATTTCCCTTATAACAATTATGCACGTTTTACTGCATTTCCTTAAACGTTAAATTCATTTTATTAATCTTCAGAATATATAATATTATATTTTACATTCAAAAGTATTAGAATATAATAGACAATTTTGCATGCATTTAAGTAAATAAAAGTTATTCATTTCCACTTTCCACTCAAATATCTCAAAATAATCCTTATATTATTAATGAATTCATTGTTTATAAATAAGTACATGAATTATATTTTATAATAAGTAAATAATCCATATGTATCTATGATTATCCATTATCTTAAACATATTTGCAAATAAATGTAATAGCAAGATATAAGAATCTTTATTTTATTTTCATTATACATTTATACACATTTTTATTATTAAATAAAAATATATCATTATCAATAAACTAAATGTTTAAAGCTTAAATTTATATAAAATTAGAAAATATTGTATATAATATAAAACAGTATTGTTTAACCAACATACACATTTTTTATGTTGTTGAAATACTATATGTAGTATAGTGCAATATATATATATATGTTGATGAGTATATATTTCAATATATAAACTTGTTAAAAACACAATTAGTATAAAAAATAGGTAATGCCCTACAAATATGTTTCCACAAACAAGATGGCATCTAAACTTAAAGGTTATGTTTGGGTTGATAGAACTTATTTTTCATAAAATTAAGATTAAGATAATATTCTATGATTTAAATTATTAACGTAATAAGAAATATAATAAGTTTTTTATATTGTAACATACCATAAGACTTCAAAATAACAGTATATTTGTATGAAATTTTAATCGTAAACTAATTTAAAGCAAGTATGTTTATCTAAAAAAAGAATTACTTATAATTTACCTTTCTATACCATTATATTCTAAATTATCTATACATATATTTATTTATGTGTTTATTTATTTAAAAAAATAAATTATTTTCTCATTTTAATTGGATTGATTTCAGGGCATGCCCAAGTCATTAAAGTAGTACACAGTGGTGGCAATAAAGCTGTAACTGGAATTGTTGGAGCAACAAATGCTGGAAATGTTAAAGTATTTAAACAAGCTGGTCAAGAAACTCAGGTATAAACTTTTATAATAACCTTTAAAAAAAATACGTTTAATACTTTGTGGTTTTATATAACATTTTAAAATTTCAAAAAATAGTATAATAAAGTTTAAAGAATTATGATTATTCACAAATTTATAATTAATTATAATATTTTAAACTTGTCCATAAATTATGGTAGCATTAACAGTTTTATACATTCTTTTTTAAAAATGACATTAGCAAAACATACATTAATTTTAAAGCATAAACATTAAAATTTATAATAAACATATATTTAATTAATGTAATAATTTTTACATTGATATCTAAATATCCATGTTAATGTTAAAAAATATATATACAAAATTATTATAATTAATTCTATTATACAAAAGTATAATTTAATATACAATGTATTTTTTATATCTGTATAGTAGTTTATATGGGGGTGTTGATATATTTTAGGTTTTGTCATCTGGGCAACAAGTGCTTAGAACCCTGAGTTTACAAAGTCCACCAACTTCAGGTCAAAGTATGTTTATATTAATTTTATATTATATTAATAATTGAAGTTATATTAGAATTCTATGTAATATATAAATTTTTGTATATTAATTTAATATAGGACTTGTGACAATACCAATACAAAATACAAAAGTATCATCTGTTAAATCTGGAGATTCTGTCATGACAAAAACTATACAACTTACTACAGCTCAAATGGTATTTTTTATATTAATTAATATTACTGTATGCATTTTATATTATTCTTTTTTAATGGTATTTCTTTTCAATAATAGAGTGACATAAAACAAGCCATAGCATCACAACAGGTCAGTGCTCAACAAATTGTTAAAGATAATTCTGGAAAAGCATTCATCAGTCCAATATTAGATCATTCAGGTGCTAGGAAACGCCAGGAAACTGATTCAGAATTTGTGCCAGAGTAAGAATTATTATAAATAATTGAATTATATAATAAATCATATTAATAAATTGATTACCAATTTATCTCCTTTTTTATTTATTATTTATGTTAAACCTATAACTATTATTTTATTAGATAATATTCTTTATTTTTAGTAAAAGAAGAAAAACAGAAAAAGTAGGGAAGGGATTAAGACACTTTTCTATGAAAGTGTGTGAAAAGGTCAAGAAAAAAGGAACTACTTCTTACAACGAAGTTGCAGATGAATTAGTTGGAGAATTTACAAATCCTGCTCATGTAAATTCACTAACAGATCAGGTATGGAAATTGTAATTAATGGAATTTAAATTATAAAGTATAATTTATTATATTAAACATAAGTGATAAATAATTAATTTATACTAAATAATAATACATTTATTTTACTAGCAATATGATCAAAAAAATATTAGAAGACGAGTTTATGATGCATTAAATGTTTTGATGGCTATGAATATAATTTCTAAAGAAAAAAAAGAAATTCGGTGGCTTGGATTACCAACAAATTCATTACAAGAATGCTTAGCTCTGGAGAAAGATAAAAAGAAAAAAATTGAAAGGATTAAAGCAAAAACACAATTACTTCATCAACTAATTCTTCAACACATTTCATTCAAAAACTTAGTTGAACGGAATCGTGTGAATGAAAGTCTGCATGGGCCACCCAAACCTAATTCTGCTATTCAATTACCCTTTATAATAGTTAATACCAGTAAGAAAACTGTTATAGACTGCAGCATTTCCAACGACAAGTAAGCTTATTATTTGCTTATAATATATATAATTACAAAAATAAATAACATTAATATAATTGTATCTTAAATTTTTCAGAACCGAGTACCTGTTTAATTTTAATGATAAGTTTGAAATTCATGATGACATCGAGGTCCTCAAGCGCATGGGATTAGCTTTTGGTAAATTGACTATAAATCTTAATTTTTCATTTATATATTTAAATTATAAATATATTTATTATGCTTTAAACTATTTCTAGGTTTGGAAAAAGGAGAATGCTCAGAGGAAGACTTAGTCAAAGCTAAAGCAATGGTGCCTATGTCTTTGGAAAAATATGTTGAACGTAAGGCAAAATAATAATAAACTTAATTTATACTTAATTATATGACAATAATATTCGGGTTTAATTGTATAAGAATTGTTTAATTGTTTTTCTTAAATAATTAAATAATAATTACTTCACATATTAAGTGAAACTTTCATAACAAATATGTATTTTTTTATAATTTATTAAACATAACTAATTAACGATTATAATAAAATGGCAAATGGCTAGTTGTTACAATGTAATAATAATATTTTATTTTATTTATAGAAATCGCAAGTGGAAATCTGGAGAAGTTCATTCCAGTGACAGTACCAGGTCCTAGTACTTCAATGGAAGAATTAGATATAAAACTAGAGGGTCCACCATCTCGTCCACCCTCGTCCTCGCACACTTCTCTTTCCGAAGATGCGCTTTCACCACCGTCACATTATTATTCTGAGGAAGACGACGATGATGAAGAAAGCGACCAAGAAGATCAAGTGGACAGTGACCTAGAAGTTAACTAGCATCTTCGTTAACTGTCTCGGAGCTAGACTCAGGGTTCGTTAGCGTAATCGCAACCCCTCTTTAAAAAAGCAACAAGAAAATACAAAAAAAAATTGAGAAACAGATTCAGAGTAAAGCGTCAAATTGTCACCGAAAAATAAGAATCGTAGTAAACCGATACGGCTTTGTCTCAAACTTTCGCATTCTTTTTTATCAACGAATCAGCGAGTTTACTCAAAGGCAAAACAAGACTTTTCAGACATCTTCGATAATAAGGATAATAGTTACATGATCTAACATTAACAAGAGTTGAAAAAAATTGTTTACTAATTTTAAATATAAAGTTCATTGTTTTGCAGTTTTATTTATAAATATATTTTTATATACCGTATGAATTGTAAAAGAATTCTACGACATTTTGATACATTTACTTATTATTATACAATTAAAAATAATTATTTAATTATTAATTATATACAATTTGAAAATAATTAAAAAAAGTAATATCTTATTACAAAAAAAGTTTGTACTAAAAAATTATTTTAAAATTAAATAATTTAATTCTAAACTGATTCAGGAAGTATTAAGAAAATTGTTTGTATTATATATTGTTCATTTTTAATTTGTCTCTAAGACAAATAATAATTTGTTGTGTTTGACGAAAAATTTGTATGATATTTTGATTTATTACAAAATTATCTATGTTGTATGTAATCATAAAAACTCTTGAAAAAGAGAGCAGACAAATTATGGTTTTTACCTTCTAATAGAACTGTTTTATAACGAGTAATTTTTTCAACTCTCTTAATAATATGTTGGATTCCCACCAAATTCATGAACTATGTGTTATCTACAATAACAAAATAATGAACTATGGAAATTAACGGAAATGTCGATGCAAATATTTTTGCAAAATTTCTTGAAATATTACATATATATATAGAAATTTTCTAAATTTGCAGATTTTTGTGATCAATTCAAGTTGCATATTTTTTAAGGCAAAATTCATTGTTTGATAGTTATTTAACATGTCATATGTGTATCTTTATATATGAGAATTCGGCAATAAATAATTTTTGGTTTAAAATATTATTTTTTAAATTATTAAAAAATATATTTATATATTTCCCCAATATCCAAAAAAGATAATCTTATGCACAATACATAATAATTTACTACAAGTAAATACATAAAATATTATATATTTATAAGTTAAGGAAATTAAAAAAAATGTAAAAAGAATCAAAATAATATTCATATTATATAACTTAAGTAATGTTATTACAATAAAAATTTTTGATTATAAAATTTTCCTGGCAGTTATACTAGTATGTGTCAACATTTATTTTATACAATTTTGAAAATTTTTCAAATTGTAATTATTTACTATTTACCTAAATTAATATAATCTTTAATTAATAGACGTAATAATTTATAATAAAACTTTGTTTATAAAAATAATATGTAACATGATATTAAGTAATGAAAATGTCTATAATATAAACATAGTTTCAACTAAACACTTCAAATTGTAATATTCACTGATATAATTAATATATTCATTAAATTATTTATGAATGAAAAACCAGCGTATTTTAGTACATTATTTAAAAAAAAATTTTAATATTTTTTAATGTATTAATATTACGTTAAGTAATACTGTTAACATTATAAGTTATTAATTTAGTTTTAAAATTTCTTATTAATTTACTCTACTTGAAATAAAACAAGACATTATAAATAATAATGGTATTATTTATATTTATACATTAATTATAAAAACTAATAATTTTATAATTTTTATACTGTACAAATAATTTTGTTGAAATATTTAAATAAATTTTACTAACAATTTTAAAATAAATTGTTAAATAGGTTTATATTTAACATATATTCATTATGTAATTAGATGACAATATTTCCTTATAAAATATCATCATTATCGTCATTTGCTAATATTGATAATAATAAATATATAATATTTTTAAACATAACTACTAGTATGGTTTTTTAAGTAATTTAGAATATTAAATATATTTACATTAAATGAAAATAACTAATTTTAATGAAAAAAAATATTTTTCGAAAATGTTATTATTTATAGTGGAGATGGTGGGGATCCATTTTTGTCAAAAATATAGGTATATATATATTAAATAAAATATTTATTCTTAAACAAATAATAATAAATAAATAAAAATTGTTTAATTACTATAATTATTTTATTCTATATTATTCTTTAGGATAACCAAATTTTGTTAAAAAAAGAAATTGAACTATTAAATTATAAAATAATTTGTATTTTTATTAATAGTTATATTAAATACAATGAACAAAATTATCAAATAAAAATGATCTTATATATCATGTTACTTTGTCTTTATAATGTGCTATTTATTTTTAATAATTTCAATGCATAATAAACGTTAAGAAATTCTGGTACAGGAAGTTTGGTGCTATTCTGACCATATAATGTCAGTCTGATTGGTTTACTTAGAATAAATGTAATATAATTCATAATCAGATATTAATATCTATATGGTATGTGTATAATATATAAATCAATAGTATCTAAAAACAATTACCGATTTTTCTTATGCACATTTATATACAAATTATAATTGTGTGGTATCTAGCAAAAAATGTCAACGCGCTCAGATATAATTTTAAAACTAAAAAAAATTGTCAAATAATATTGCCATACATATTCATACTTTAATATAGCTTTTGTGTCTTACTATTTTCTTTTAATTAAAAGTTACTTATTAATTGGAAGATTAATTAATGTTACATAATAAATGAAATTTAATTATATACATAATATTATCAATTAAAGACAAGTACATTATTAATTAATCCTTCAGTTATTAATTTAAAATTTTGTAAAACATGTATAGCATAACGAAATGCATTGTATTAGGTATTAATCTCATGATATTAATTAATAATAAATGTAGAATATATTATCACTATAGTTATATAAGTAAAACTTAAAATATAGGATGTATAAAATTTGATACACCAAATTTGATTAATAAATAGACATTTTTGAATTAGCATGTATATTTTAATTTTATTGTTTATGTATTATTCCATTTATTATGTGTAATATAAATTTCCATTGTAAATTTTAAAGTTGAAAACTAATAATTTTTCATTTTCTCGTTAATATTAATAACATATTATCAAAATATGTTTATATATTTATTTAATATATATTATAACTATTTAAAACTATAGAATTATATCTGATTTATCTGGAAGTATTTAATAGATAATTATTATTTCTATTTTATTAACAATATTAATTAATTTAAACCATGAAATTATGAAATAATGACGTGATATATTCTTTTCAGATTGTTAATCTACTTTATTTCAAATTTTGTGAAGTTAAGGTAATGAGCCAAGGTAATTTTAAATTATTTAAGTTTATTGTAACTTTACATTTTATTTATAAACATAAAAATCAGATTATACAATTTATAACACAAATTTGAAATTTTACATCAAATTAGTGTTATGTAAACATCATTCTAAGTCATCATCATCAAATAGATCATCAAAATCTGAAAAATTGAAAAAGTAATTATATATACTATTTATAAATAAATAACTCATTTTCAACGCATTCTAATTGTTAAATATAGTTTACCATTAAAAAAATCCACATGAACTGCTTTTTCATCAGCAAGCAATTCAACTAATACTTTGTTGGAACCACCAGGCTGGAAAATGCAAGATTATAAAATTAATTTTTATTTTTAAAAAAATCTATTTTGGTTGCATGTGTATATTAGAATATATAAACATATGAAAGAGTGTATAAATGCAAACAAGATTGCATGAATGATAAATAATAGCATTATGTATAATTTTTTATATACAATTATATTTATTTATTTTATTTATTATTATTTTATTATATATTAATATAATTTTTTCTCCGTTTGTACAGTTTGTTAAGTTAATTTCTGGTCTTTTTTTCTGTTTAAGAAATATTCAAAAAGATCAGACATTAACTTAATAGACTATACACCATCAATATAAGTATTGCCAAATAATTATTAATTCAAATCTTGTATAATGATTATATATTATATTTTACCTAAATCTATATTTATATTTTATTTAGCAGTTTATTAATAATATTTATTATAATTATATACAATTATTACAATTAAAAACAAATAAATTAATATAAATTATAAATACAAGTATAAAAAGTATTCTTACTTCAATATATGAAGTACCTTCCGGAAACATTTCATCTACAACTAATGTCGGTTTCATAATGGGCAAATTCATCAACAACTTGACCAAATTTTGATGTGTTTATAGATTAACCTAAATATAAATTATGTTTAATGACAATTTGATCAAAATAACAACAAAAACTATTATATTCTCGTATGAAATATTAATATGGTTAATATAACTATTTTTGTCGATATAATATTTGTCTTGTTTAATTAATAGTCTTCCAATATATTTATTGTTATATTCAAACTATTTACTATACAATTGTTAATAAGTTTGTGAAGTTTTATTTTAACGCATATATAATATTTTTCTGGCATTTATTTTCATTACTTTTGATGCTGGATATTTGATGTATTTGATACTTAAAAGTTAAAACATAAGCAGAATATCTGTTTAATACATCGTAAATATACAACTTAAGTAACCATCAACTAGATGTCACGACATGCATTTTTTGCGAATACAGTAGATTTCTGTTATACTCAATTTATTTATTTTTAAATTTTGTTTATATTTCTATGTAATAAATTATTATTAATATTATAAAATAAATAATATAGATATATATTATTTATAAACAATTTCTGTAAATAAAGAATAAACATTTCCTTTTTAACGTAAATATTAACTTTTTAAAAGTATAGAATTATTAAATACAAAAAAATACAAATACATATTAACATGTAAACAAAAATTTATGAACGTAAAAATCACAATACCAACAGTTTAAGATTTAAAAACATTTAATTTAATCAAATAAAGATGATTATTTTTAATAAATAATATTAGAA
>JABFQC010006332.1:0-10860 GCA_022817085.1 Psilanteris sp. ZL-2020 | reverse complement strand
ATTAATATGTTATCGACATAATGCCAGTATATATTTCCGACATATGTAATGATGGAAATATTTAAATGTATATATGAATATTCTTAATCTATTTATAGAATATAAAATTATGTTATTTTGATATTATATATGCAACTTAAATAAAGCAAACATTGACAAAATATGACAAAATATTAAGAAAATTAATAGGGTAAATCAACTCTTTGTTATTATTCACCAGTAGGCATTTGAAAATAGTATGTAATCAGTTTAATATTAGAATTATTAATACCTGTACTATATAAATAAGTATTGGTTTAGAACAGGCATTCAAAAACTGGTAATGTATTTCACGTCAGTCCTAATTCCATTCAAATTCATTGATACAATATGCAATTTTGAATATATACGACAACGAACGTTACTCAAATCTTATTTATATATCATTAAAATTAATTTGTGTTCAATATTTAATATGTATTTCAATGTAGATATTTAGGACTATTTTATATTTATAATACAATCCTCGGTTTGTGTTTTTTTCGTATTTGCCCTTTAAGACACCTTAATACTAAAGTAAGTTCTAATTGTTTCTATAAATGAGGCATAAATTTAGGTGGATACTCAATATAATAATATGGAGATACAATATTGACTTCCTGAATTTTATCAACATGTATTGAATTTTATCAAACACGTAGTGTTTTTGAACACTGTCATATATATTTACATATAATTTTATATTAAAACATATAAAATCCTTTTTTTTATATAACTGCATTAATTATTATTAAATCTGCAAATTTTATACTGAAATAAATGTGTGCATATATATTAAGCACCTACAATAACTTTTACTCGATCACTAAAGAGCACAACGATCCTACCTTTATATAAGAAACGCGGTAATAAAAAGATTACGTTTCTTCTTTCTTTTAAATTATCTTAATTCCTTCTTCTATTAAAGATAGCATCGAAAATCATTAACATTATATAAGAAATCTTACAACTATTAATGCGTCTAAAACTTGAAAAATTTATATTGCAACTAAAAACGTAAAATTATATTACGTGACTAATATATTACTTTATAACTATATAAATTTTAAAATTTGTCTAATTTATTCATTTAACTTGTATTATAATTTATTATTTTTCTGTCTTAATTATCATAGATTTTGGAAGTAATATGATGAGGTATATAAAATTAGGATACTACGTTAAAAAATTAGTTTAATCTTTATTATTTTTAATAAATAATATATACAGAGCAGTATTAAAATATTATAATAATGCAAAAATAATATATTTATTTAATTTATTGCTGCTTGAAAAATCAACCAAAAATATATAAATCACGTAATAGATATGAATAATAAAGTCAGACCTACATATAATAATTCCTTTAAATATAAATAACTGATATTTATTTATTATGCTGATATTGGATATTTTTTTAGAATAATCTCGTGGGTAATGCTTTAATTCAATTCAATTGTATGGATATTTACAAAAAAGAGATAAATTACACTTCTTTTAATTTTGATGATATTTGTATAATTATTTTACTATTTATATTCTTGTAATATATATATTTTTAATTTTAAATCATGTCATAAAATTTATTGAACTTTTATTTAAAAAATTATTTATTTTACGTCTCAAATAGATTTTGGTATTTGCATCAATAAATTAAAGGATATTTTTATTTAAATATGTCTATGGGAGTATTAAAAAAAAAAAGAAATCTAATAACGATACCAAAAGAGTTACAAATTGGTGTTTATAAAAGATTCTCTGTGTCTGACAAAGGGAAATTTTAATATAATGTTTGGTAAAATTTTTAAAGATAATACCATCCAAGTTCGACGGATTGTAACTAAATATATACAATTTGACGTTGTAACGTCATTAAATAAAATTGATGAGTTCTACATATATTATATATATATAATACAATTTGTTTTGTGCAATATTATCTGACACTAAAACATCATATCCTAGATTAATATCATCATGCAAGTAAATATTATTTAATGACAAATGCAACAATGTTAGGTGAATGAACTTCATCAAGATTATTATCATTAATAACCAAGAATTGAATTGAATTTGTAAGTTCAGTAATAATCATTAATATTAATAACTGTAGATATGGATAAATACTTCTGCGTTATTGATATAGATTATACGTAAGATATAATTTGATCAGTAAGATACAAGTATAATAAAAATATAAATTTAACATATGAAAATTATATTGATAATCTAGGATGATTATGTGTACCTACTAGGGTGAGTACTTAATACCGTTCGAGGACAGATTTTGTGGAAGCTCAAACATTTTGTACTTTGTAACCAAAAATAAGAATAATCTTATTACACGAGGGTTGAATACCTTTACTTGATTGACCAGGGAACAAACAAGTTAAATATAATGTTTGATCTAATTTAATTACTAAAAGTTGCTATTAACTGTGGATTAGAATAAGATTCAATCACTGAGAAAAAAATTTGATCAAAAATTACTATAGTATGTAGCATTATTTCATAGAATTTATGAACAAAATATATTATGCAACTGAAATTTTTACCATACCTTACCGGAAAAATTATAATACTAATACTATACTAATTATACACTGTTCACTGGTAATTAATTATATAAATGTTCTTTATACCAGCGTTTCCAGGAAAATTAATTAAAAACTCAACGAACTTTATGAGCATTTTTTTCTCAGTATAGAAAACAATGTTATGACTATTCCATGTTTTTGACATTATGCTTTTAATCTATATAAATGAAAATTGATGAATATTAATAAAATAGCCTAAATTAAAATAGTTTAAAATTATAAAAGTTCAGTTTTAGTAACAATAATAATATTTTACTCTCTTTAAAAGCGTGTAATATGGAATAATAATCTGGGTATATTATAATATATCTATATAATACTATATAATGTAATATAAATATTAGATCAAGAATAAAATGTATTTTGTAGCAATCAATCTTTAATTTTTAGTCTTTATTAAAATAAAATATATATAAGATCCATAGAATGACAAGTCAATTATGGTAAACATTAGGGAAATTGGAGTTGATTTAACGTTTACAAACATTTAAATTAATCATTACATGCAATTGGTAAAACATAATTTCAATTGTAAAAAGTAATTTATTCATTACAATTTTTTCCGTGTGTGTTCGCCAGAACTCGGTTGAAACACGTGGATTTAATAAACGCAAAATTGGGTTAACGATGCAACCCGCGTGATCGCTCGAATTGATCATGCGGTCGCGTGAAAAAAAGAGTGGCATTCTAGTATGGCAAGGAATGGAGATTACAGTCTGTTTGCTAACCCATCAGATATAAAAAAGTTTTGTGGATTATATAATTTTCCGAGTCATTATACAAATTTCCGAATTAATTAACTATTATACACGGGGTAAAAAATACCATTCAATCAACAATACTTATTATTGATTCAATATTTTTATACATTGTTGAATATGTATATGTTGAATCAATTATAACTATAAATTTATTGCAAAAATGTTATTATCACGATAAATCAATATTAATTCCAAGTTGACATTTTCTTTAAATCTTTTAGGTTATGGCATTTGTATCGTCGCGTAGATATGCTGGATAATAAATTGCATTTTAATAGGCTCAATCTTGTTGATCTAATGGTATGCAATATTAAGTTTACATTGGCACACGTAAAATTAAAAACTATTTATATTTTATCTCTGTTAACTGTTTGGAGTTCTTAATCTAACAGTAAAAAATAATATCAGACTCATGTTGTTTATTATTATATGCTATATATAAAACTCAATATTGATTCAGTGATATTTTTCCCCATGTGAAGATGCTGTTTTATCATTGATCACAATTTGTAATATATCTTCTTAAAAGAATGCACAAATGATTGCATTCAAAATTGATTGCAGACTATTTGAGCGGTGACTGACTTACAGTGAAAAGCTTGTAACTCGAGAAATTCGTTTTGAATATCGTATGAGTATTTGAATTTGGTATGAATCTGGTATCTTATAGATAGAATATGTAATGAGAAATTAGAGTGATGAACCAATAAAGTAGAATGCACTCAAACAGTTTTTTGAACTCTGGAAACCGACTGTTATCATGCTTCCATCTGCCACATTATATTGCAAAAGTATAGCTAGACAATATTTTTTCGTGTGAGAACTTATATATTTAAGGGGCAAGCTTAGTTGTTTTTTTCATCCAAGGATAAAATACGACCTTCATTATCACTCATGAAGAAAAACATCATAAGTCCCTTGGGATGCGAAGATTCTTTACTTTACCTACTTAAATAGTACTGTTATGAATCTAGTAAATCAAAAGATATTGTTATTTAAAATATACTGTATTGTAAAAGTAACTTTTCACGTTCACAAAACAAAACTAGAACTAAATCTATATGTCGAATCATTATTATTAGCAGATTAAAATTGTTTTATACTATCTATTATTATTAATGCGTAAATAATTAGTAGTTATTACAACAGTTAACTTTTAAATTCTCTATGGTATCACTTTCTTTAAAAAATTGTTATATACCTAAATTCTAGAAAATGTTAAAAAATTGCATTTAATTAATTTCATTAGTCCAACGTCTACAATAATACTCCTATTCGACTGACTACTTCGATATATATCCTGTCGAGATTTAGTATATACGATTTTCTTTAACTGACATGCTTTCGTGTCTTGTTGGCAACTTTCTCGTGAGTCGTGTTCTGCCTTTTCTTCTGTCCGTGTTACACTCCTGTCTAGTATTCCTTGGATCGTTTTGTGAATCTCTTTTCTTTGCTTTTCGTATATCGCAACACAGTTGCTGCTAACCGAAGGGGTTGGCCGCCTTCACATTAAACATTCAGAGGTGTGGTGAAAAAGAAGATGCATTTGCATCCCACATTGCGACTACCAAACCCCAGAAAAACATCAATAATTCAAATGCTTTAGTGTTGCGGGAAGTATGTAAGAACAAAGGTTATTTTTTAAGAAGAAAAGAAAATAAGGTGGACTGTGTTATAATAAAAGAAGAAAAATGAAATTAGTGGTTGAAAAAATGTTTCCAACAAATTAAGAACTGTGAATTATTTTTAATTTTAGACGAATAAAAGGAAATATAAAGAACGAGGCGATTTAATTAAGCATATTATAATATAACTTTTATAACAGTATTACGTAATGAATTCCTAATTATATACAAAATTATTTCACATAGAAGGGCTATGTTTAGCCAAACAGCTATATGTGGCTTTAATAAAAGCACAACTGTCTATTGAAAACCATTTATAGTTTTGCGAAATAAGAAAAATTGTCTGCAGTGTATCTATATTACTGTTTACTGTAAAATACTTGAAATAAACTAGATTCTTAAATCATAATACCCTTAGTATTAATATTAATTAAAAAAATCAGGAAAACATAATATTTAAAATTAATACAGTAATAAAAATATTAATATAATTAATTTAATAATAATTAAATAATGACATATACATATAAACAATACATATAAACATCAATAATTAATCTACATTTGTTTAATTAATTCTAAACAAGACAAAAAATATTTGATGTTATCAAAGTCAGTTGCAAATTTAAAAGACTAATATTCTTCAATCACTTTTAACGTGATTGATTTCGTATTAGCAATAGTGTATTTCAAGATTAATTGATAGTGTTATATACATTCCAGTGAAGCGTGTATAAATTATACTGAATAGGTTATATCACAATTAATTACTCTTAATTAATTATGAAATTGCGTATCTACAATATCAATGTCTTCATTTCGAAAAATAAATACGTGATATATATATATATATATGAGGTATTATAAAAATTACCATTTTAGTTCTTTAATTATGAGTGCAAAGTTGTTCAAAGATATAACGTATTGCTTTTAAATTTGAATTATTTTAATGAAATCCTAGAAGTAGTCTAGCGATTTCATCATTTTTGTATTATTAAAAACGAAAATAATGTTTAATTCAAACTTATTTTTTATATATAAACTTCAAATTATGATTACCATAAAAACACTATGAACTCCACATACATTGATGTATCCCTTATGTATATGTTAATAAATTTCGTAACAGGTACATAGAGAAGCGGGGAATGGTAACACGTACACGCCATTGTGCACGGACCCTAACTCATTCAACGAGAGACTTGTTGAGACAGAAGAACGGTAGTTCGCGCTGCACCACAAGGCGGCGTACCCTATTCTCACAAGCGATCGGACGGATCCAGAGTTTATGTTTCCCACAACATTACTAAACATTCTTTACAATGTATAAAAATGTATCTGGAAACTCTTGAGGTTTACAAAGAAAGATGAGCACTAGCCCTAGTAGAAATTTGTCTAGTATCTCGTGAGTTACTAGAGTATTTGTTTACAAAATTTCTAGTAACTTGCGAGTTACTCGAGAAATTTCTACTTGGGAGGTAACCCGCCGGTATACTCCGAAGTTCGTATCAGTTCAGTCTATTATTTGTATTATTTTTATTATTCAATAAATATATTATTCTAAATTTAGGACTAGGTTTGTGTGACGAAATATAGGCTTCAGCATGGAACTCATTCTTTCTCTTTTTCCAAGGACATGTATACACATCTAGAACGATCCTTTGCTAAGTAGTCCCTAGATTAAAAATACATATCTTAGCTCCCCAAGATAAGATTCGCTCATTAGCTAAATCAACTGCCAGTCGAATTTTGTTAATTTCTCTAGCAATCCTTTGCTCAGAAGAGACAATTTCACTTATGTAACAGTCCATCATTCGAAGAGGAAATCTTAACTATACTTTTAAAAAGGACTACATGAAAAAGATGCTATTCCAGGTTTTTTGTATTTTATTTTTACCATTTCGCATATGTGGAATTTACTGAACCGTGACATCCGTATCACGTTAACCTAATAATACCGAAAATATAAATTTAAAAACCATTTTGAAGTATTACACTATAATACTTTTGAAGATACGACGAAAAAAAACTACATAATGAAAAACTCGTAATTTTGAATACAAAAAACTTTGGTATTACAATATTTATTTTAAAGGTATTACAATAAGCATTTTAAAACGTCAAACAAACATAAATTCACATTATGAAAAAAAAATTAATTTATTCAGTCCAAAAATAATTAATAAACAAAGGAAATAAACTCTACATTATGACGAGTAAATATTATTTGTTTCGTTTATTGTACATATATGTGTTTTATATTTATAATTCTACTGACATATAATATGAAAACAAACAATTTTTAGAAGATCCTTATATGATCATATTTATATTTGATATTATACAATAATAAATTATTACGCGAAGGTTATAATTATATATTCAAAATTCAAACAAGCTCGTTCAAAGAATGCATAATAAATTGACGCGTTTTGATAATGTAAAAAAAAATACGTCGCAATATATTTTTGTATTCAAAGTTGAAATAAAAAGTGCTAAAAAGTTGTTCTAGGTGAAGCATTGTTCAGTTTAAAGTAATTTAATATAAAATATCCTTCAGCGTAATTCTCTGTCGAACAAAAAATGGCGAATAAAAGCTAAGCGGTTGTTTGACAAAGTTGCACGCCGAAACGACGAGCTAAATTGTCAAGTAAACGCCGAGAAGTGCTGATATAAGCAAACGGAAAGGGAGAAAGTTCGTGCATTCAAATCAGAAGTATGGCAGTCGCGCGGCAAGCAAGAGTGCACAGTTATGCAATGAACGTTCGTTGAAACTGTCGCATTATCGACCGCCGACGGCAAGAAATAACGATAAACTGTTTATTATTATAGTATATTGCACTAAGTTGCATTAGCGAGCGGCACAAGGGCTGCGCATGAACGAAATTTAGACGATCGCTTTGACCTGGTCGTTTATGCGTTACATTTTCATCGGAGTATCAGGAGAGCGTTTTGCTTCGTGCTACTCAATGTTACCCCGAGATTGCCCATTCGTGCTGCAACTTTTAATCGACGATTCGGAAAAGTCGTACGGGGATCTACTCGATCGTGAAGGTAATGGTTCGGCTGGACTTACGGGCGCTCAAAATTACACACTTCGATTCATGGTATAAATTTTGCTAGCATTTCATTTAACAATGAGTATTAAAGGATTCTTTAACATTGCATATTAATGAAAGCAAGAAACTAAGTCAAATATGAGTCTAAAACTATACCATTGGTATGTTCATTTAATCACGAACGACGGCTAAAAATGCCGTATTAAAATCGTTATGATCTGAAATAAAATTTCAGATTGAATAGAAATGCATTTAAATCAGGTTCATAATAATTAATATAATATATGTTAATATATTTTAAATTATTATATATATATATATTTAGATAATTAATATGCAGTAAATATGTACTTTTGCCAGGAGCGCATATATGTTAAAATATTAATCTGGATTTATTTTAAAAATAGCACAATTTCTATATATGTATTGTATATAGATTTCAATGTATAATTGATAGATTTAACATCTATGAGTCATAGGAAAGATCGTAGTAACACTTTATTACTAAACTTAAAAAAAATTTGACTAAAAACACTATACGTATGACAACGCGAGCCTAAAGACAATATTTACCATTATTTCATAGAATAAACAAAAATATTATGATACTTCTAATACTTCTAATAATTACACACAGATGGTTGGTGGTTAATTATATAAATCTTTTTCATGCCATCGTTTCCACATAGTATAGTAAAATTAATTGAAAATACAGTAATTTGTATAGGAACTTTTTTCTCGTTGTAACATTGTTTGTATGATTGATGCATTGGAATTATTTTTGATATTAGATTAATTATTTTGATTTCTAAACACAACAGCTATGCTTTAAAAACGAAAGGATTACATTTATAACATAATGAGCTTAATTTTATTTTTATATATGATAAAATTATTTTCATGTATTTTTAAGTTTAACACATGACACGTAATATATTTTGTAAATTTAACGTTAATAACTACATGTAAATGTTACATTTTAAACTCACTTTTAAATTATTTAGCAGTTTTATTCAACTTCGGTATAATCACTCTCATGAAAATTATTTCAAAAATAGTTAACTTTAAAAATAATATATGGACTGCCAGGCATGTAGAGTTATTTGTCATCGCGTAATTGATTTCATTTAACATTTTCGAGCGCAAAACGTTACTCGTTTATGTCCTCTATTTCAATCTAACATGTATCAAAACGATGGAGAATTGAAACATAACATTTAAAATCAATAGAAAAGTAATGGATATATCAATTTTAACATTAATAAAAGTCAAATGCATAAGTAATTACTTTTTCGGCGTAATTATAAAAAGTTGCAACTTCACCGCAATATTGAACTTTCAGATGGTAAACACTGCGAAATGCAAGCAAATCAATCTTAACTGATAAATTTTGCTGGCGTAATAACATAAAACCTGCGACGTGGAGTCATGCGTTTCATGTAACCAGTTTTTGTCATGTTACACAATATAGCGCGAAAACAGCATCACATTCAGCAGCTCCAAGCTCTCGAACTTTTTATCGATTACGGCGGGCGCTCGGTTTTGTAAACGGATCTCGCGGCTTTGTTTATTCCACAGTACTACTGTGCCGCAGCATTTGCGGCATTCCAAGGCGCAATAATTGTCTTATAGGCCACTGCGCCTATGTAATATCAGAATATTTCGCGCATAACCACCCAGTCCCGATCCGGAGGGCATTCGATTAATGACCTGGGAATCACGAGGATATCAGGTATATCGAGAAAGTTTAACAGTGCTTCATTAGGTAAAATAGTTTTGGCGAAGCTGCCCGCTTATGCTCCCTGTCCCGAAAACTATAGGAATGTTAGGCAATAATAGTAAGTTTACCAATTCTCTCGGAACATCCTGAATCGTTTGAATATCTTTCTTGCAGGATTTTTGTACCGGTGTTCAAAATCAAATGTGAGAATTCTAATCAATTAATAATTCGTGACAAGTGTAATGTAGAGTATTATTGACTATTAATTATTACGAGCAGCGAAATTCAGGGTGATGAAAAATTGGTTGAAATAATCTGTTTTAATTAACTTTGCAGTTTATTGCTTTAATGGCTAAACTGAAAATGTACATTTTTTCGGTCATGTGAATCGATTAAAATTGTACAATTGAAATCATTGTTTAAAATGTAAAGTAAGGAAGTTATATGTTAAATTGTAAATGAATGATATTTTCTGACGCAGTGTTATTTATATTAAAACGAAAAGAAACAATAAAAATTATTCTCAAATAGAAGAAACTATAAATCTATAGCTATGCTTTTTAAAATATGGACGTTAATTAAATTCCTAATAAATTTGTAAATAATTTGTTTTTACATCGTATGTAGCTCGAATATTTTTAATATACAATTAACAATGTAAATGGTGCGTTTGATGAATACAAAGATTTATAATTACAATTATATTCATTGTAGGAACTAATATATTAAAAAATATCATGTTTTAATAATACAACAATTATTGTTAATTTATCAAAGATTCTTAATAAAATTAAATTAAATTAATATTTCATATTAACTTTATAATTATAATATCTACAATATTTTTACGATATGATTTATAATTTATATTTCCAACATTGATATTTACCAAATGTTTTACAAGATATTACACGCTTCATAAATATGGAGATAATTTCTGATCTTTCGTTAAATTTAATGAATTTTACTTATATGAACTCCGTTTTCATTGATTTAACTAAATTGCAATTAAGCAGCAACAGGATAGTTTTGTAACTATCATTTATTATTGAAAGATAGAGAGCATTCATATCTTTATAT
>JABFQC010006331.1:0-10860 GCA_022817085.1 Psilanteris sp. ZL-2020 | reverse complement strand
ATTTTGGCTGACCTGACAAATAACTATTTATCTTAAAAAGATGTAAAGTCAATATAAATGAGCATTGCATCGCATGTTAACTTCATGTCGTACATTTGTGTATTAAATTAATTAATAACTTTGCCTTCTTCAATCGCAACACAAACGTTTCCAATTTCGTTTTTCTCTCAAACTCGTTTCACGCGCTGCTATATAATAATATACTCCTGACAAGTATTAATAAATGACACATCTTTAAAACCATCGATTCAAAAAGATACTTTCGATTCCATCGATATTAATCTAGTGAGGTTTCAATGTTGTTGTTATACTGTCGTCTGTCATTAAACAATAGTATATATTTATTTAATTACAATTGCATGTTACCCCATCATAATAATATGTCTACATAATAAATTATATTCCATAAAAATTGACCATATAAACGGATGATACGAACATCAAAATATTTAATAAAGATCACCGTACCAAACATTATACTGTCTAAATTTGAATATGTGCATATGCCCTTTTTTATAAGTGGCCAAATCTGGATTTTTTCGATAAGTCTATATTCACTGACAATAAATTACATTACAGCAAAATTCACTTATTATAAGTGAATATACACTTATTGAAAAAGTCCAGATTCGACCATTCACAAAAAGTGAATATGCACTTATTCAAATTTAGAGAGAACATTCGTCCGCAAATCTATCAAAATTACTACTTATTTGGTTTTAACATTCCTTGGCAGTTTTATGTCCAAAGCGTGGCATTCCCTTTGAACCGCACGAAACGAAACGTCACAAAAGCGCAGCAACACGATCCACACAAATAATTGAAATAACAACAGCGAAATACACCATTTCATAACAATTCGTCAGAATATCTCTGCACTGAGAAAAAAAATATAATAAAAGTTATTATTTGTATAATAACTTGGGGACAAGTGTGCAAATATATAGTAATTTATATAACGGAAATAAAGCACGGCGAAAAGAAATTATACTCTCAAGTAAAATATTGCTGAGCAACAACATAACGAATTTAATATATGTACAGCAAAATTTTTTACTTGATCTGACTAAGAAATTTGTATTACAACAAATGTCGTTGTTAATACAAATAAAATTGTATTGAATCTAACTAATTTAGGGCGACAATTCTTAGGTTGCTGTCATTATTACACGGGGAAAAATATCAATGTTAAATCAGCATTGACTCAACATTGACACAACTTTATTGTTATTTTTTAGGTTAGAAATGTTGAATTAATACTGACTCAATGTAATTTTTACGTTGTATCTAATTCAAATTAACATTTCGATAATAACATTGAGTAGACGATATTGATTTAGCATTGATATTTTTCCCCGTGTATATTATTTTTCTCCGTGAGTAAATTCAATCAATATATTACTATTTTCGACTATTTTGTATGATAAGATTCACTATATTTGCACACTTGTCCGCAAGTTATTATATAATATAGTAACTTTAAATATATATTTTTCTCAGTGTACATCAGAATGGACGTTTCTCAACGAAATGCCGCGCGCGAAGACGGTCGCCTTCCGCGCAAACCATAAAACGTTTTCTTAATGCCTCCCTGTTTTTCGCGTCTCAAAATCTCCGCCATAAATTGAAAACGCGCACGACCAACGTGCGCAAGCGCAACTTTTACTTTTAATTTATTCGCTTCATTAATTGAGCATCCAAAACTGATATCAAATACGTGCCGTAACGCAGCGACGCGTTACCTTTGAAATTACCTAATTAAGGAGCTCGCCGCCGACGAATTGTAATCGCAACGAAGAAAGGCGACTCGCGTTGCGTACGATTTGGGGAGTATCGAGGGAATATGGAAATGACCGCGCGCGGTCCATACGTCATGCGTAGGTCGAGGTTTACGTAGGCAGACTTATCGTTCGGCTGGCCGCGTGACGGCAAAAACGAGACACGGCTTGTGACAGAAGTCGCGTAAGAGTCGGGTCCACCTGTTTGTGCCAATCGTATAACCCTTTACTTGATTTGCTAGACTGCGTGGGTCTGCTGGATTTAATTCCGTTTCGCGTACGCAATTGCAGCGCGCCACAAAGAAAATCCGTTCGCCGAACAACACAATATTGGTAATGTTGCTGGGAATATTGCGCGCGAGTCAAGTTCACGCTGTGTTAAGTAGAACATAAACATTGTGTCATTTTAACAACATTTGTATTATTCATTAAGTTGTCATCGCATTTTTTATAGTCCGCCGCTTACCAGTTTCTCAGCTCGTTCGCGGCTTTATATATATTTATTCTTTTTTATTGTGCCCCGCAATACCGAACGCAACGTTACATTTGACGGTTAATCCGGCGTTTATTATATTGTAAACGTGAATTATAATAATACGAAGGCGTTATTGCGGACATTGTTTTATTCTGGGAATGAGGTGTTCTTATAATTAACGGACCTTTAAATGGATAAAGCATATCATTTGTAATTTATTATTTAAAGGATATAAAAGACGTACCGGCAACAAATTAGACGATTTGTTGAATTATAATAATAAAATGAAATTAGAAAACATAAAAGCGTAATATTTTTTAATGTAAAATGTTGTTTAATATAAATGCTGCGAGTGGAAATTTTTATGGGACAATTTTGTTCGGTTATACCTGAGAGTATATATAGTAATTTGTAGTTTTGAACAAGCGAAATAAGCTGAAATTTAGCTAAAATATCAGAGTAACGGAACTTGTCAAAAGTGATTTGTCAAACCGCAAGTCACGGAAGATGTTTCTCTGGATTTAAATTTATGAAATACTTTATTTATTTCGTTTGTTTCGTTATTACTTAAAGAACGTATAGGATTTAAAAACATAAATTTGAAAATGTCATAAATATACATCTCTTGAATATTTGTTTAATATACGAGAATAGCAAATTAAGCGTCATAACATATATGTATATATACATACGACTAATTTAAAGTTAGATAATAAAATTATACAAACACTAATTTAGCTTATACAAAAAATGACATTTTGACAAGTGCAAAATGCTATTCTTAATTTTTGTGTCCTTTTTCTTATTGATAATTAAATGTCAAATTTTATTTTCCAGTCAGCAACAAAAGTAAAACGATTTTTATATTTTTGTAAAATTCTTCGTCATGGTAGATTTGGTTGAACTTGTTTACATGTAAGTTAATGAAATTAATTTATGGAAATTGTTGATTGCCCGATGAAAAACATTTTCGCCTTGGCATTTATTATATACATATATACACTCATTTTCCGTTATATATATATATATAGTAAATATCGGATACTATATAAAAAATATCAATCGATTGATTTTATCATAAATTAATATTTTCTCATAACATTATTGTAAACGGATCAAAATAAACTTAATTAAATAAACAAACAATTTACATTTTAAAACGTGGATATATATAATGCTGTGTCGTTATTATTGAGATTATTGATTTTCTATAATTAAATTACCAATACAAATAGTTACGTCTACGTCAGATACTACGTTTGATTATGCTTATAAACATATTCGATTCGAACTTACTACAATAAACCGCAAGATAAAGTAGCGCGTATTATATATACGCAATATCATTACAGAACATTAATCGAATGAAATTGATTTCGTAAATAATTAAACAAAGCACTACGTTATTCCGCAGATAATAATAGAATTTTTGAAACAACTATCAGTCCGCGCTGACCCAAACCACTGCATTGCAATCTATATAATTATTCTATCTCGTCGGTTTAAGCGAAACAAGTCAAACGGATTCCTATAAAATGTATTCAACGCGCTGAATATAAACGTTTGTTTTTAGTTATATTGCTAATACGCGGCGCGTAACGTTTTTTGCGAAACGAAGAAAAGGAAACCAACGTTTATTACCGCAATCCTTCAGCATTCAATGTCTCGTTTACATTAACAAATCCCGGCAATGCCTCGTTGCAAATCGGCTTACGTATTTGCACCAATAAATTTTGCGACCGTTCGAAACAATTGCCAATTATATCACGCGCGTTTGACGACCGTTTCGTCCTGTCGCGCAAAAAGTGGCATCGAACGCTGTGACGTCATGCCACACGTCATACCGTCCGGGCATCGAAAGTGAAACTTTCTTATATGATTTCGATCAAGTTTTTCGGTTCCCAGCGTGCACCGGACTGTACGAAGCGGCGAGAAACTGCGTGGGTTAAGTATATTAACCGCAGACGCTCGCTTGTCTAGGCGGGAAAATAAACGCTGTCGAACGATTCCGCCGCGCGGCTAAGAATATACAACGAGTCTTGGCTTAGACACGGCAATTGCTTGTTGCGAATTATCGCCCGAAGCCGAAAGGGACTCGGACGAACATAAAACGGAAAAGAAGTTGTTTCGAATCGGTCGCATGCCTTTTTCTTCGTGCGATGATTCAGACCGTTTAATGAATAAGGCGATATTTAAATACTGTTCTTTCGAATTTAAATCAATGAACCTCGTGTACTCCCACGCGAAGTTACGAACGTTCCACTTCATATATCCGGAAGTGATTGTTTCATGCCGCGCCATTTATTTGCAAGCGTAATGCCGAAAAAAGAAATGCCATTTTCGCGCGTCAAGTAATATTACCATGTAGTTTATTATGGAAGGTTACGGTGAACGAGGCAGTATCGGAAGTGATTGAACGGTTTCGAATTTTGGGTTTGAGAAAAACGGTAAAATAAATGAACAAATTAACAAATACAAGCGAATTAATATAAATGTAGACGTATGTTTAAGCAAATGTTTTATAAGAATAACACAAATCATATTTTGTTCGGGAAAAAACGTTTGCAAATTCATTAACAGTTCGTAAAATGTTTGTGATTATTGGCTGCGCAATATATACTGATCTTAGAAAATACATATACCGCACTGATAGTCTAATTTTCATTTCGATATTATAAAAAGTAAATATTGCGATATTTTGTATTTATTCCTCAATTGACCACCGAGTACGCGAAATAACACGCGTATTAATTTTTTACCGCGACTTACCCGCCCCGCACGCGCGAGTATTACTGAAGTAACTCGAGACATAATATATTGTGTTAATCTGCATTGCTACTGTTAGATACTTTGCGGTTTTATGTTATTATTTATGTCACAATAACCGTTCTCTTATCCCCGCGTTCGTCGCGCCTGTCGATTTACAGATGTATCAATCAATCGCGTCGCTCGTCCGCTGATGCGATCGCGACCGACTAAAGAAGATATCACCATGATATTACACGTTGTCGTCGTCCGCGACGCAACAGCTAGAGGGCCGCGGTCGGACGCCTCGGATATGCCTTTATCTCGGCCGATCTGAATTATGAATTCGCAACGAGTAGCCGATCGCGCCCCGAGAACGAAATCGAATATCGAACGCGACTACTCGAATTATTGTATAATTGATATATATTATACGTAAATTGCACGTGATTTCATGCTTTCCTTTATATTACGACCGGCGATCGCGCGCGGCGAACTTTTCCAACCGACGATCGACCAGCGTCAGACAGTCTCGCATTAAGGAAATTAATAGAGCGTAATCTTGTGTGTATAATTTGAACGTTTCAACACGCATACCTAATCAGTATTTGCTTATTCAAAATAACATTCATGCTCTTTATTGTGCGTTTAATTCGCCGGACAGATTTTTTAATTCCAAATTATAGTAATCTTCGTTTTGACGAATTGCTAATCAGCGACCGGCCGTCGTCGCGGTTCGAACAAAAAACTCGTTTGTTTAGAAGACTTGCGCGTTCCTTTTTCCCACCGAACAGCGTGCGCGAAAACGTTTCGATGGCAGTTTTGCAATTCCACGGAATTGACGATTTATATAGATAAGCGAATGGTAATTACACGTCGCACCGGAAGAATTTCAAATTACGGATTAACGACTCGCAACTCTTGAACCTTTCGGAATGACGTTCCAGTATATATATATATACGTCTCACGGACGTATCTCGGGCGGGTTTTTGTCCGGAGAATTCGCTACGAACGAGCCACTGCGCCACCCGTCGATCGTTAATCATCGTCTTCTTTTCATCTTTCGTTTCAGTTTTTGTTCCCGCGATTTCGAAAAATACGCGATCAATTTAAAAATAGTTTCACCAGAGCGTTCTTTATTTTCTTTGTACAAACGCGATATAATAATTCCACGCATGCGTGTTGCGCGAACAACCCGACCGCGTCATTGCAGCGCGGCTCAACCGTGGCATTTGACTCGTCACGATCACGGTTATATGCGAAACGCCAGGTTGATGCATAGGTACGACGCTCGTACGTCGCACACGTGCCTCGAGCAACCGCGTTTATGGTACCCTTAACAGGTTTATACATTGAACACCGTTTACTTGTTACTTTTCCACTTTATGTAACTGAATTGTGTCGTCATGCGTTCACTTTTTGACGAAAGTAATGTAAGTGTATATATATATATATATATAGTATATTTTTATATATATAATATGTATATAAATATTCGCTTTGAATATAACAGTGCGCAATAAAGTTGAACCGATATAATGAGATCGCTGGAAATGGGGAAACCAAATTGTTATCAAGAAATAAGTCATCGCGGGCGTCTAATAAAGTGCAATCGGATCATGATTGTACCGAGAATTGAGAAATCGAACTCGATCGAATTTTGCCGCGAGAACGTAGAAAATACGATTCAATGAAGCGGCATTTGAATTTACGTACATGTTCAAGAGAAACTTTTCAATTGTATATATTTTTCTTGAATTTACGGTTATCAAAAATGAAGATTGCATCCTGCATCATTTTATAAATTATTATTATAAGAGTATTTATCAATTTTGATAGACTCTATACATTAAAAAGATGAAAATCACTTATAATTTAAAATCTTTTTAAAATCTGTTTATTTGTGTTATACAAATGCAGATTTGAAACAATAACAATTTAATAAGTATAACAATCGATCAAACGATATTATATTATAATATTATATTATTATAATTTCGTAATATATATAAGTAATTACCACGAATTTTATACCAAAAAAATAATGTCAAAAAAAGCGTCTTACTTTAAGACGAAAGCAAATGAGAACCGTATCCGTTTTCTTTAAGACCCAATTGTCTTAGTTTACGACACACGTGTGTACATAAATCAATACACCGGTATCTTAAACATCTTAACGTCTTAATACAAAATACACACTTACTGCGTATTAAGAAGACCGAGACACATTTATTAGATTTCTTTTCACGCTGTGAATTTAATTAAACGGCGGATACGCGATAAACGTATAATTTGTCAAATTAAACAAAATTGATTTAAGACGCGCGAGCAAACGCGGAGGTAACCGGAAGACGGTGCATTATTTAACAAAGCAAATATATTTGGCATTACGTGAGAAACGTTATCTCGCAGAGTGTCATAGAT
Source organism: Psilanteris sp. ZL-2020 (assembly GCA_022817085.1). Taxonomy (NCBI): domain Eukaryota; kingdom Metazoa; phylum Arthropoda; class Insecta; order Hymenoptera; family Scelionidae; genus Psilanteris; species Psilanteris sp. ZL-2020. The sequence goes on along the minus strand of JABFQC010006331.1, from coordinate 3,437 downwards.
CATTACCCCCGAAAGGGATCTTCAGTTAACCACAGTCAGCTGCCCTATTTGACTAAGCAAGGTGTAATGCGCTCGCTCGCTGTACGAAACTTACACCCGCGCGCACTTCAGCGCGTGCATTCGAAGTTGCCTAAAGACCAAGCATTTAATCCATTAGTAAGATTAGTGCGAATTAAGCAACAGTAATCCAGTCCCGAGTTAATGAATTTTGAGCTCTTTATGCGACACAGGAGACCATACTGTATCGCATGTAATTTTTTGAAATACCGCGCCGTCGCGCAACGCAATCAGCTTGTTTTCAAGGATGCATATATAATTAACGCCTCGGCGTCGCGTTCATTTCTAAACACAAAACCGTATACGCTTTGTCAGGAAACACAAGACCCGGATTGATTTAGCGCACTCGAATTTGACGCCGAAAGGAACGTCGCTTTCGCGTGCAATTTTCGCCTTTTATTTTATTTTTTAACTCCGACACGCAGCGCCACTTGTTGCTGACCGTTCGTCACGGACAACGTCGCGCCTTGACTTTTTTTTCCCTTTCAACCGATAATCGCGTTTTTCGTGACCAATTGCCTCGTATCAATTATTTTTTATCGACCACTCGAACGGCATTCGTTATTTCCTAGCGTTCGCCGCAGCTCTCTCGACGCCGCGTATGAATGTCCCGATGACCGGGAGGTGTGCGCCGTGCTCATAATCCCGCTCAAAGCGCACAACGATCCGTAAATCGGACATTTTAAAGAGCAGTGTCGGGCTCCTGCGCCATCGCGAAACCCAACCTAGACGTTTTCATGTCTTCGCGGGCGTTCACACTCATTCGGCCACCCAGTCGAGTAAAAAAAAAAAAAAAAGGATAAATAAAAAAAAAAAAAAAAAAGCAATAGATCGGCGACGTCGAAATACCCAATTACACCGCTCGTTACTTGGGTTTTAGGTAACGTAAACAATCCGCCACTATTATTTCTCCGTTTTAATAAATAATCCGGCAATAACGATAAATCTGCTGCCTTCTTTGAGGCGTTTTGATACTGTCCTTTTATCAACGAATTTAATCTGTTATTATACGTTTGGGGTCCCGCGAGTTTGATTACAGAACACGATAGGCTTCGGCGAGGAATAACGTCTAATCATTCGGGAATGATGGGACATTAGTCGTGGGGCAATGTATCTAATGTTACCGTATATATTGATTTTGAAAGCGTTTAAGTTATTAAGCGGATTTTGCGGAGAATTTGTCGAGACGCTAGGTTTTATAAGGGAGTCTTGTTGGGCGCGGGTTAAGGTTGACGATAATGACGGGTTAAAGGGTACGAAATTTATTTTGCGCAATTTTCGGAAATTGTGTGATTTGTTAAGGTAAATGCCCGTGATCTTGAAACTAAATCGGGACTGGATCAAATTCTATTAACGTGAGTTGGACGCTCGAGTCATAGCAGTTGGTCAACTTCAAATTAGAAATCAAAAGAACATCTGTTTTTAAGGCTCACAAAATCTCCATATCCAATTATCGAAGAAACTATTTACGGATTTCATTCGTCAATATATCAACGCAAGATGTTGAGATGTATTTCCGATGTGTCTCAGCAATGCACAAAATTCTTCTCTATAATTACCACGCGAAATCGCCCAAAAGTGATTACGAAATAGAATGAGATACCTAGGAAGAACAATGGATATATGGCCAGATAGTCATCGGCTTATTGAAACGTTGTTCAAATATCTAAACGCGATAAGAGGTTAAAGTACGACGAATAAAATGCTGCGAGACATTCAGCGATTGATATATTATAAAAGACCAATAAATTTGCATGTAACAACACGGGAATTGCTCAAGCGCTTGTTGTGTATATGATTTTTTGACGTCATATTTTCTCAGCCGAACACCTCTTACCCGGTTTATTTGCACAATTTGTTCTACATATTAATTAAACGTACGGCCCGCGGGTCGAGGAATACAGTTATTGGCACCACGAGCGCACGATATTTACAATGATTGGCTGACATTACTCGCGCCTTCTTTTTCTAACCGAAACATCTCTTGTAGTTGCGGACGCCAATTATATTATAAGAATGCCAACAACTCATTCAACCCGTTACCCTACTGACCAATTACTTGTCGTATATTCGAGTTTTATATATGAGTTTGATGTCACGTATGTATGCAAAGTTAACGGCGGATGTTACTTTGTAGAAGCGAAAGATTAATATTCCGCCGATATTTGCGCAGCGTTTCTTTTTTGCTCTGGGCGAAGGCATGATTTTATAAAGATAAGAAATGAATGAGTGAAATTTTTCTGAGAGATATGATGTATTGTTCGTTTGGCCGGGCTTAATTGAAAGACTTTTTGCGGGTTAAATGATGTGGGATAATTAAGTTTGCTGCGAGAGTATTTGGCTTATTTATTTATTCAATCACATGCATAGTTTTTTGTATTAATAACAATGTAATTTAAAAGAGATAAAAAAAGCAAAAAAAAAAACAAAAAAAAAAGAAGAAGGATACTGATTGAATTAGATTCAATGGTTGGATCGTTGGTGTGGGGATAAGAAAATTGTTTTTCTGACGTGGAAAGGTTGAGGTCAGTTCATTGTAAAGAGCTCATTGTAATTAGAAAGGGTTCACCGAGTTATTGGCTCAGTCTTATAAGTTGATTTAGTTTTTGTGAGACGGTTTAACGTATACAGAATTTGAAGTCAAGTGTCTTCCAAGAAAAGCCAATCACCGACTCTCGTAATTTTCACACGACTATCCTTGTGAACGGGCCAACAAAATTTGATCGTCCCATCTCGTATTATGTCATACTTCGGTGACCTAATATCCAGCGTCAACCGATCCTTGTATTAAAATGATCGCTTCAGTTTTTGGAACGTGTTTAATTAATTTGGATCTATACAATATATATATATATATATATATATTATATATATATCGTCGTAAACTTCAGTGCAGAAAATAGCGACGTACTAACGAATTGACGGTCGAATACGTACTTTGTTGACTGTCGATGTGCAATGCTCAATCAACGTCAAATATATTATTTTGTCAACAAGTTGACAAGCCAAAATCTGACTAACGCCGAATCAATTGCATTGCGCATATAAAATAAACGTTACACAATGAAATATAAACTAAGTGTATTGTATAGAGATCTAGATAATAACCAGTGATTGCGAAAAAATTTCCATTTTTTAAGACATACCTTAATTTAAATAGCGATTTAAATAAATTTCTTGCAAATGGCATGCAGAAATGTCTATTTCATGAAAAAATTAAAATTTTCACTGTCGTCATTTTCGACTTTAAATGCCTTTAAACGTACTATTTAGGGTATTTTCATGGATATAATGGTTGTCACTGCTGATGTACAAAGTTTGGATGAATTTGAAAGATTTTCATTTTTTGGCCAAAATTGCCATTTTTTTAAGGTATACCC
>JABFQC010006330.1:0-10862 GCA_022817085.1 Psilanteris sp. ZL-2020 | reverse complement strand
GTTTTATACTTAGATACGTAGTATGACAGGTGAACGCAGATAGGTACTATCGATAGATGCGCCATCTGGTGATTTCTATCATTTAAAGGTTTCAACATTATATAGGCCTTGTATTGTTAGTTTCACGGGCCTGCTTCGGACGGAAGTCAGCTGTACAGATGTGACAGTATTGAGTACTATGCAAAAATGTTATAACAATTTTACAATATCTTATAGTAAAAAGTACTGTATGATATTACAGAAGTTACTTTAGTATAGAATAGTAATTTTGCATTGTTTTTGTTTCGATATCCTTGGAATGCCAGACTTATAGTAATGTTTAATATAACTTTTTTCTACGTGTAAGTTAGTCAAAGATTGACTAAATGCAACAAACTTTTTTTTCTGTGTACTCCTCTCGCAATTTCCACTTGAAATTTATTGTTACTTTCATTTCATTTGTTGTAATAAATCACATAGAATTTTGCAATCTGATATTACAATTTTCTTTATTTGTATAATATACAATAATTTTAAAATATTTCAGTATAATATTTGCTATCAATTTTTTCTCAGGGTACAAATGGAAAATAAAGTTAAATCCAATTTATTTTTACTAACGGTAGGTTTTTACTTAGATCATTTACAATTATTATTTATTATTAATTATTATTATTTGTATGTATCTTAATGACAAATAATGGTTTTTGAAACTTGGAGAAATGAGGAAGAAGTTATTTTAATTGTGTAATAAAAGTAAAAGTAACGTATACAGTCATTTAAGATGTTATGCATTAATCACGTTGAAACAATAAAATACCATACTTATAACATCCTAAGGATATCACAATGAATATTATAGAAATTACTATACTTTATAGAAAAATTTTTTATAAAATATAGCTAATTTGTTTGTAAGATCCCTAGTAGAAATTTGTCTAGTATCTCGTGAGTTACTAGAGAATTTGTATATAAAATTTCTAGTAACTTGTGAGTTACTTGAGAAATTTCTACTTGGGATACTATTGTATTGTATACCTAAAGAAATAGACTGCTGTAAGTAGAATCTGTACAGTAATAATTGAATTCTAGACTGCAAATTATACTTCATCTGATCTTAATCATCACATGCCAATTATTATTTCTGTGGCAAATTTATTAACCATAAATAGAGTTGTTTAAATAACAAATAGTATTTGATGTTTAGGAGTTTGTAGTTGTTCAGTTGTAATTTAAATGTGACTAATTTAATTCAATTTAAGTCAATATAATAAAGTAATTAGCATTACGGTAAGTAATACTAATTTGCAATAATTTACAATATTATTACATTAATATAATAATATGATTCTTATATCGCTAATGCGTGATAATTAGCATGAACGCTAATGCTTCGGCCCTCTCAAACAAAACTAACGCACAAGATTAGGGGACCCAACCCGAGTGGAAATTCGTATCATTATTAATACAAGTAATTTACAAGTTAAACTATCTACACTGAGCAAAATTAAACGTAGAAAATTGCTGTTTATAATACTAATTTGGAGACATTAAAGTATAAACCCAAAAATGACTGTTTTTCCTTGTAAAAATACAGTTTTTCATACCAAATTTTCCTTCTATTTTTTATTATAATGCTATTATAAGCAGTAATTTTTAGGATTTTGTTTTAATGTCGCCAAATTAGTGTTATAAACAGCAATTTTCTACGTTTAATTTTTCTGAGTGTAGTTTCTCTCCAGTAATGTGACACAGAGCATTACAAGTAAATGGCTAGTTGAGCTATTTAACAGTTAGTAAATAAAAAAAAGAAATAATAATCTTCAGTTTCAACTATTCCAGCTTTGCTTAGTGTTATTGGTATTTACGTGTCACATATATATATCTATAATTAAAGTTTAAGTTTTAAGAACGGTCATCCATGTGACCGTTCATGGGTCGTCGTTCCGATCGTCGTAATGCTGCTTTACTTTTCCGTTCACTGCTTGTCGCGCTGCCTCACCCACCATGGGATGAATCGTATCAAAACGATATGTTCCCTAGTAGAAATTATGAGATTTGTGGAGTTTTCATCAGATACTCTTTATAGGTGTTGAAAAATTAAACTAATTTGGAAAATCTCACCAGATACTCATAAGATTCTGTATAGGTTTCTTTATACTTTTCAGTGACCAAAATCTAGCCAAGACTTTGTCCAAATAAACTAGAAGTTAACTAGTCTAGTATGACTATTAAAAAATTGAATCTACACTCATTAGTGAACCATCATAAACACTAAGAAATAATTATAAATTATTTATTGCATTTTATGTAAAAAAAACTATTAAAAATAAAAAATTGTTTATTGCAATTAAAAAAAAACAGTTAAATAATTATTAATCGAATGAATCTTGTTGATAAAAGAATTATGAATTTTTATTATATATAAAAAGTTCAAATAACAAAAAGTAATTGTCATGTTTAAAAGAAGTTTTTAAGCATTTGTACCTATTTTAATTATTTATAAAATATGTTTTTCATTAAACGATGGGAAGCTATACGAGCACGAATTGGCGGCTTATAACAGTTTTAAAATGAAGATTCGAGTAAATCAAGCGCGTGGTGGGAGTGACAACATCAGGACGTGTTGTCAATCATCACTCAACATCAGGACGTGTTATCAATCATCAATCATCATTGTCATCAATGATGTGTATTGATAGATTTTCTTGCATTATAATGCGGTATTTATATTAAACTGGTTATTTATAAATATGGCTTGGAATTTGAAAATATTTGTATATGTTGTGTATTTATCGTGTGTTCAATACTACATCATGATAAACTGTAAATAAAAAAAACGTTGAAAATCAATAATAATCTCTAACAATTAAATAACATAAATGTGAAAGCCCCCAATTCTGATTAAGCTGGCAAATTAGTATAGAGTAAATTAATGTTTGTTTTTTTATTTAAATTTTTTTATTTATTTATAGTATTTAATTAATTAATAAGTTTTTTTAATGTTATTAGGAAAAAATTTTACGCTTTACCTTAATAACAAATTTTTGCCAAATACTATATATATATATCCTAAATTTCACTTATTTAATACATTCAAGTTGTATCAAACCTAGAAAAATTATTAATAAAAATTATGGTTCAAAAAGCTATACTAGGATCCTATTAAGTTATACCGAAAAACTAATTAGTTTCTCGTATGCAAAGCGTTACATTCTAAGCAGTTTCTGATCAGATTTACTGGAAAGTTACATAGAAAAAACTAAATAGTACTCATAAGATTCTGATTAAATACTTTACTAAATTTCTACTAGGGTTATTGAGCATTTCATTAGTTCACTGGTAAGTTTCTATTTAGTTTTTTGATAGTTATACTAGTCTAGTTTCACTTACAATTAACTGGCAAGTATTTGGTTATAAAAATTAATCTAGTGCTTACTTAGCAAAAACTTGTATAAAACATGAATAGCAATTGTATAAATTTATATTGTTTGGTGAAAATACCGATTAACTTTTAAGAACTCTGTTAGTTTTTCTAAATAGTTAAAAGTAGTCAATATCTAGCAAGTTCTTTGTAAAAACTGTTCATTTACTAGAGAAATTTCCACTCGGGAAGTAATGTTTTTAGGCGTATAATATAGGAATGCGTTCAAAAGCACCGCTTCGTTAAATGGTAGTTTTGCACCACTGGTGTTTATAAATAACGTATTTTGCGATATTGCATAAATTGTTTGGCATTCTAAAGCACCGCTTCCACAATCATTACTTAATAATTTTCAGATTTGTTCATAAAAACCTAAAAACCTAAAATTTTGTTAATAACATCTACGATTAACGGTATTTATTCATTTTTCGGTTTAATAATAAATGGTTTGTTAGGGGGTGCGGCTTACAAAGGGCAACAATGAAGCGGATGATTCGGGGATAGTGTACTATGCTGCACAAAACTTGTAGGAAACAAATTAAAAATAATACAACCCTATTGCCTGCATGCTGTATTGTTCTTAGTATTAGTTATTATTAGTTCTTGTGGTATTTTTGTTAATTTTACGAAATGACACTGCGCAAACAGGAGGCTTTCGCAACACTTTTTAAGGACAATTTTTTATGGGGCACTCGCACAACAAAGATCTTGGCAGTTAATCTTTAATTATATTTTATTTATATATACACTCAGAGAAAAAATAGTATATTCAGTAAATTTAACTGAGTTGTCAGTAAAGTAGACCATGACTGAAAATAATTAGTTGGTCCAATTGAAAAGATTAGATATTTCTATAGAATATGACATTATGATACTTGAATTAACAAACTCAGTCGATTTTACTGAATATTTCAATTGTTTTAGCTAAAAATGTAAGTATTGGATGCATTACAACTTAAAATTATAGTTATTTTAACCAAAACTGAATATCACAGTTAATTTAATTGAATTTGACGGTCATGATATTGGTTTAACTAAAGTTTTCAGTAGATCTTACTAAATAATTTTTTCTCAGTGTAGTTAAATTCATTGGGTTGCGTGTATTTATATAGCGATCCATTTAACCGGTTTCGGTCAACATAGGTTGTTATTATTTATATTAAAACTATCCAAAAATGTACACAATTGTGGGATACCTGATCCATAACGAAAGATATTTATATTATTACCCTCTGCTTTAATTTCGACTATTTTATTATTTAACTTTTTTAGATAAATTTCTCAAATTTCTTTATTAGAATGTTATGTTTCTCTTTTTCAACATTTTTTTTAACTAGGATAGCATTAATAAATAGAACTTTAATGGTCTAGTTTTAACACTTGATGGTAATTTCTTGCCCTATCTGAAACAATTTACTATTTTTTCATTACCTACATCAATAATATTTTGAATGTCAATTAATACATTCCGTTAATTAAATTTCATATATATTAAAAATAAATAGATTTTAGAAATTATTACTCATATATCATCCAATTCTCTCCAACTATTCACCATATGATACATACAGTTGGCTGTAGGACAAAAGCACACATTGATAAAATATTTGACAGATGAGAAATAGCCCATATAACACAAAAAAGATAGGACTAAAGGGTAGAAGAAACTGCACAATCATTTTATTACAATACTTATATATATATTTCAGTATTATATATTTAAAGTTTTAAAGTTTTCAGCTTGAATCTTTTTAATACGGAAATAACTATATATATTGAAGGGTGAGCGTTAGAAAATCTATCTTTTAAATGTCTGTGAAAACTTTCAGCCCGTTAGTCGTCTGAGGAATATTTATTAATATGTGTTTAATATTTAACGTCTGTAAATTTTCAATTATTATGTTGTTATTTAACGATAATGGTCTGTTTAAAATTGGTCGTTAAATAACAACAGAATATTTATTAAATCATCTGTCTAATATTTTGGTGGAAAAAAAAACACCCATGTTTAATATAATTTTTTAAACTATATTCACTGAAAATAACTGTTTTAGAATTTTGCAGTATAACTGCAATTAACTCAACGAAAGCATCTCCTATTTTTTCTGAAGATATATATGGTAATTCGAAAAACATTTTTATCCAAATTCCTACTTCGGTATTTAGAATGTAATCTTTTGGCAAAACAGCATTCACAATTCTTCTATACCACTCTTGACCTTTAGAAAAGTATGAACAAAATATGAATAAAAATGAAGATTATACACGGAGAAAAATTATATTTAAAAACTCGCAATATAAATAGTAAAACTAGGATACTCTTGCAAAATTGATAAAAATAACTATATCGTGTAATAAAAAATGCTATATAAATTGAATTACTTATTATGTATACTGATTATTTTACTATATAATATAGTCATTTTTATCAGATTTGCAAGAGTATCCTAGTTTTACTACCCGCGCAGAAAAAAAGTAAGGTAACTGGAAAAAAAAATCAGGCAAAAATTTGGTAAAGAGGCTGGCAAGTATTGAATACAAATAAGGCAAAATGGTTGGATAATGATCGCGAGCCACATTCTTGCCCAATCGTATGCCTTACTTTTGGCTTACTGTTGCCTGTCATGTGTCAATATATAAATAAAAAAAATTATAATAATTTTTTTTTCATAATATTACTTTTTATTAATTTTATTATTTTCTTTGCAACTCTTTGCCATATTACACATCTGAGATCCAAACTGGCGTGTCTGAAGTTAGAAGACTGAACTCTAACCACTAGACCATCATGACTTGTGATAATCAACATCCATATAGACTTATTGAATGCTACCATTCATACTAAGTTTCCTTTAAGAAGTTTATATAGGCGTTGACTATCACAAATCGTGATGGCCTAGTGGTCTTCTAACTGCAGACACGCCGGTTCGAATCTCGGATGTGTAATAGGGCAAAAAGTTGGCAAAAAAAATAAAATTAATATTAAACAGATATTTTAAAAAAATTGTTTATTATTTTTATTAATTATATTTTGATTTGGTACATCTAAGGAAACAGTAAAGCCAAAGTATTAGGAAAACAAGTGGGTAACAATATGGCTCGCGATCAGCCCTATGCAACTCTCTAATAGTTTAACGTGACTCTAAATGGACGAAATCAGAGGGCGTTACTGATCACATGACCGATGTACTCTGCTCAATATGTATTATAAGGTACACAAAATTAATTTAGTTAATTAAATTATTTATTAAAGAATTAAAAATTCATCATGCCAAATAGTACTGTTTTTTTTACGTAATGGATCATCATTATATAATAATATAAAACTGGCAATAATATTCATATATTTTACCGTTATAAAGAAGTAGCAACTTAAACACATTCCGCTAATACAATTTATCCATTCTGTGAATAATATCCATGTAAAAGCTTTCTTCATGTTTGATGTATATCTAAATATAAAATTTATTAGGATCATCGTTTATACAAAATAATTTTTATCTATAGCATCACATTACTATTATAAATATACACCAAAGCAAATATAATTGTATTATTATAGAAATGTCATATTATATATTTTTGTTTACAATTATTTTATACATTGTATATATATATATGTCACAAACCAGCTGATAGCAAAATTACAAAGCAATATATGACAAACGTTATTTCTTATGGATATAATCTACTATAATATATTTTCAATTATTATATAAATAAACAATATTATAATATATAGTAGCACTTAAAATGATTTTCAATATTTCAATTATTGGTATCAATGATGTTAAATTAGGTATTGAATATTGTAAGGATTAAATAAAACAAATAAAAGTGACGATCTACAAGATATAACGAAATTCTTGCTTATATATATTTTAAGATTATATACATCTCAGTGACACAGTCGTATCTTTCCTATATATGAACATTTTATTTAAGAATCCTATTCCGCTAGGGGCGCTAGTAGTAGGCCGATCGGTTTTCTGAATAATATGTCTCACGTGCTTCTGTTTTGTTTTCTATTTCTTAGTATCTTATTAATTGATTATTGCATTTTGTTAAATAAAAGAGCAAATTAATTTAATTGAGACTATAAATAAATTCGCAAATTATAATCATGTATTTGTAAGTCATGTGATCATTGATCTACCTACTACTAGCACCCCTAGCGGAATTTGATTTTAAGATTATAAAGAATAGTTTTCGTATCACCAGGCTGATTATATATATTTTAAATTATTAATTTCTAGGTTAGTTAAAGGATAATAGCTATATACAATATTTACCTACACAGAACAGTTACTTTAAGGAAACGTAACGTAACGTTGTAGGAACGTTAAAAATAATAATAAACAATATATAAAATTATTATATAAAAAGGAAAAAAAACAATACATGAAAAGAAACAATGTATTAAAAATTACTAGCTTAAATGTGTGACAGTAGTGTTCTATTTTTAAATTATACTTAAAAATTAATAAATACTGCACATATTTCAGTCAAAATTGCATATATTTTAGTAAATATTACTGAAGTTTTATGTATTATTAAAAAATACAGCACTTCTGTCACACAATTGACATTTTATGAGTAATTTTTAATACTTTTTTTCTTTCCGTGCATAAACTTTTTTAATAACATCCTGTACGACCGATGGGAATTGAATTGAAAACAAAGAACTGTCATGGCCATTACGTAATTAGTTGGGAAATTAATAAGGATAATAAGCTAGTTCTGACAATAAAATAATTAAGTTGCAATTGTTATAAAATGATAGTATAAATTATTGATGCAATCATAATATCATAATATAAATTTGCATGAAATAATTCAAACAACACACACAAATATTTTGGTGGACGCTTCGGAAGCGCAGTAATTGCAATGTGGATACAATTACTTAATATCATTAATACTTTCATGTAGTCAAGTTATAAAAAGAATAATAATGCCATTATTAGCAGGAATTGAGAAGTCTCTGAAGTTATCAAATTTGAATATTTTAATAAAATATCTACATTAATACAATTATAAATAATGGAATTCTTTATTAATATCAGTCTCTTATTAAATTCAGAACAAAGCCAAATAAATATAACTGTTGATTAGTAATAAGTTTATAAACCATTTGGAGGTTTTGGTTTAAAAATGGTCTATTTTTGTACATACTTCTTATATCAATGGTAAGAATTAAAACGAATTTTAAAGTGGTTCTCAATAAAAACTAGACACAAAATAGTGATTATATTTTTCAGTTTCAAAATTTATCAATGGCAATAAAATAATTTCTCAGTTTTTGAACAAAATTGTATACTTTGTTTTTAAATTATTCGACATAATACAACATTTCTACATTCTCACCATATACGGATCTATGTTAAGTCAACTTTGAAGCAAAATATCTCGGCTTTGAGACGTGGGAATCACTTCAAAATTTACCAAAATTTCAGTAAAGGCATCAACAATAGCATATGTAAATTTAAGCAAAATCTGTAATTTTAGAAAAATTGGCACAACTACTGTAAGAGAACAAGGGTTCTCGTTAACGTAATTCCCAAAGCAAAATGGAACATTTGTGGAATTTAATGTAAAAAAAGGAGCTTTTTCAACTTTGCATTTAAAAAGTGTGCAAACGAAAATTCAACTCACTTCACTTGCAAGGAGAATGATTCATAATTTAATCCATAAATATTTCATAATCCGTTTTTATATATTTACAGATTACATTCATGATTTTTACGGCTGCATCCAAATGAAATTTCACCTAGGAAAATCATAACTGGGAACCCAGGATATTTTACAAAACGCAAAATGCAAATCATATTAAAAAATACTGTATTTTTTAGAACACCAAAGCGCATACTTTATATTATTTAAAGTTGTTTTTACTATTATATTTTTTTTTTCATATTAAACATATTTTTCATATAATAAAACATTTGTTATAAATTTGTTTAAAAAATAAAATATTTTTAAAAACTAAAAATCAGTTTGTAATTTATTTATTTCTCCAAGAATTGTATTAATTATCATAAAAATATTGATAAATACTGAGCTCGGAGTTTTATAAAGGGTGAGGTGCAACGCAGCTCACAAGCTTCGTTTATGCTCCAGATAGTTTATATTTTTAAAACAGCTATATCTATATAATTTTTAAAGAAATTGACCTAAAATTTCCAGATAATTTTGAATATCAATGAAAACCTTTCTCGCTTACATTTGTGTGTACAACTTCCATAATACATTTTTTTGCGATAAAGGATAAAAAACAGGATATTTTGTTTACAATAAAATACTTATAATAATTTTTTATAATTCATTCAGTAACGCTAAAGTATTCTATGTGGATTGAACAAAAATATTATCCATTTCGCTGATATTTGCCGAAGAAATTGCGAGCTGATTAATAAAAAACATTGAATTTCGTCCAAAAATTTGGTGCAAAAAGATATATTGTACTGTAATATTTATACTGTAAATGTATATACTGTAATTATATACATTTGCCAAAAACATATGGCAAATCGTCAAGCAACCACGAATTAAGCAAACAGTCTGGCAAAAAGTATGGCAATGCAAACATTGTCAGATTTTTCGCCCGATTCATTCTCAGACTTGAAGCCATACTTTTCCCCAAACTGTTTGCCCAATTCGTGGTTGCTTGACGATTTGCCATATTGTTTTACCAGACTATTGCCAAACTTTTAATAAGTATATTTTGTCGTGTCAGAAATGTGTACATTTTGCCATACTAATTTAGTATGGCATATAATCTGAAAATGGACCAGATTATTCTAAAATTATTACCCTCGTAGAAAAGTAACATTTCACGACAGTATGATAGTTTTTTCTTAACATTATTATAGACTTTATTCTAAACTATTAAAATAATAATTGGCTGTATTGAATAACTATTTATATTCAATTATTTTCATACTGTATTCGCATGGAGAAGTTAAACTGATTAATGACATTTTCGATTGCATTTCTATAAAATTGGTAATTTCAACATTGATTTAACTGTTTATAATAGTTGTGTACAGGGAACTAAATTTTATAGTTAAATTTATTATATGGCATTTATTAGTAGACAAGATTACCCAGTCGAAAAAACCAACGTAGGAAATGACGTAGGAAAATAATGTGCGGCTTATAATAAAAATAAATAAAAAATTATTTTATTTTATACGATTTACTCCAAAAAAACTCCATATGCAAATATTTTGTCATATTAAAACACCCGAGATTCAAACCAGCGTGTCAAGTTAGGTGACGGAACCTTAGCCACTAAGCTATCCCAGCTTGTAATATTCATTGCCTTAAATGTTCTATTGAATGCCACTGTGTATACGTTCTTCTATTTAAGATATTACTTATAATATTTAATTATAATAAAATTATAATAATATTATAATAACTGGAATAAAGTATACAAAGTGACATTCAATACAAC
>JABFQC010006329.1:0-10864 GCA_022817085.1 Psilanteris sp. ZL-2020 | reverse complement strand
CTTTTTAATGCCTCAAATTATCCTATCTATCGATATAAAGTCATTTCGGATGGATCTGAGAAATTTCATTTTTCGACCAAAAATCGAATTTTGTGAAGGGGTATAGTCGTGATTTTTGTCAAAAATGGCCAAAAATTGACTTTCTTCAAATCGACTCGAAATCACTCTACCAAGTCTTTGCTGCATAAATGCATGACAGAAATACACAATTTCGTTGTTATAAAGTATTTTTTCACATAATTTGTTCCATTTTTTTTAATTTTACGATTTCCATCCAAATTTCAAAACGCTCTAATTTTCTTAATATGGCTCAAAATCTCTTCGAATAGGCTTTTTAATGCCTCAAATTATCCTATCTATCGATATGAAGTCATTTCGGATGGATCTGAGAAATTTCATTTTTCGACCAAAATTCGATTTTTTTAATCAATTCTTTAAATATCATACGACTTATTTTCATTTTAATCCAACATAAAGCATAGCCTTTTTTCTTTTTCTTTTTTCCAAGTAAAATGTAGCCTTTTTTCAGTCTATATGGCTAAAATTTAATGACAATGAAATAAGTTACTAAAACCATAAACCCGTGAGTCGTTTACAAGTTACACAAGACTAGTGAAACTCATAAGTTTAAGCTATTACTTATTACCAGAGAATTTCAGACAAAATGCCGACCCGGGAGAGTGTTACTAATTAACAGTTGCATTATACGCCGCGCTGGCGATTGTCATTGGCACGCGCATGTATGATAACGGTGTAAATATGTTTGCGTGCACCCGTGGAAGATGCGGATGAGCTGGGAGTGGTCGTGTTATCCTAGCCGCCTGGTTTGCGAGTTGGCTTCCTGGCTGTTTCTGGCGTTTGATAGTGCAAAGCTCGACCGATTTGCGCGAGCGCATCAAACTAGCGTCTGTATATTTACTACTAATAAGATACAAATGCGCGATCGTGAACGAATGGTCAGATATTTTGCTTTTACGTCAAATTATTTTGATTAGTTTAAATTGATATAAATCCAAGCAAGTTTATGTATCAATATATATAATATGTATATATCTGAATAATGCTACTCAAAATACCTTTTGTATAACAATTATATATAGTTGTTATTTTTATGATAGTTATAGATATGTTTCGGTAATAGTACATCTAATCAAAATATAAGTAAATTCCTTTACATAATAATCTATAACGGTGCGATGACATTTAGTGGTTTAGTTAATATATTTTCCGACTTATCGTATAAGTGGAAATTTATAATGGGCACGAAAATGTATATACAGATCGGTGCGATCGATAACGTATTTATAGTGCATTCGGAATTTCAAACCACTTGCGAGAAACTATGTTTGCAGCTTCATTGACACTGCGGCGCTGCTAGTTAAGTACGTCGAATACGGCAAAATTTAAATGAAATCAATACATGGTTTAAGTTAATTCACAATTTAAGTATATATTTTCTTAATTTTCTTTATATTTTTTTAATTTTAATGCCAACATTTTATTATATTTATATTTATGAATTTTAACGAGTAACAATTTCATGGTTATATTATATATATTATATAATTACTCTTACTATTTTAATATAGTAAATTAATTAATGCGTGTATTAATTTTGTGAAGAAATGCAAATTAGTATTATATAACATAGTATATTAGCAACGCATAGATATAATTCATTAACAGAAAAACCAATATAATATACAGTTAATATATTATTTAATTTTGTAGATTCTCTATTACATATAAAATATAATTTAATCAAGTTATTTTTTTTTCTATATATATAATCGATCCAAAACACGCGCACTGCTAATACGTTTTTATTTCAATTGACTGAAATGTAATAAAATAAATAGTATGCAATATTAACAAATAAATTAATGTCAATATATAATCATATAGTTTGCAAACAAGTACAAAAAAAGCGTATTTATTCTGCATATTAAATAGTAATTGGTATTTTAAAAGTTTATTACTTATTAATATTTTATTTTGATTAAATTTTTATTTTTTTTTTAAATAAAAATACGTGTAAATAATATTAATTTATATAAATTATTTCAAAACGGAACACGCACATTTTACATATTTTACATACTTTTAACATTTTATTATTATTATTATTCTTAAATAATTTATCAGCTGATGAAAAACAATTACCATTGCAACGTAGGTTATTGTGCGATCGTGTCTCTGCCGATGCATCGTACGTTCGTAAAACTAAATGGTTACCATTACCATTTAAATGGTAAGCTATACCATCTGAAATGTTAATATCGTCTCAATTGTAAATTGTATAAATTTGGAGCAATAAGACAAAACCGGAAGCACGTAATTTATAATATTCAATGATCAATATTAATTCGACAAAGTAGTTTTTATTATAATTATGACTATAATATATTGCAACGTATTTAAACATTAAAAATATTATCACTTAGTTTTGCGCGGACAATTTTATATTGCGAATAAATGTAACGTAACAAATGCATCTAGGCAAATGTACGAGCAATCTGGCAAAGGGAGTACTATGAAATACGCGGTATATATATATATAGTCAGTTTATGCACTGAAACGCGTATATGAATCATTACAGAATGATCGTTCGATGGGTTCGGAACACCGTACGATCGATCGGGCAGAGCCTAAAGCAAAGCCTAAACGTTCGCTCGTTTCGTCAGTCTGGGCCAACCCGATCGCCTCCACCCCGCTTCAGTTTTGCCAACCGCCCACCGCGCTTCCTCATAACCAGCTAATTTCCGCTCAAATTATACATTATAATATAACTTTTGAAACTTAATTGTTAGTTTCGTTTTTGTCGATCGCTCTTGCAGGCGAAACTCCATCTTTGCTCCATCTTTAACAAAGTAATTTCAATTATCTGCGAAAACATTCGTGAATTATTTTCTCGCGTTCTTTAGATTCCAAGTTGAGCTATTCAGTCATATTCAATTTGTTTGAACTATGTTATATTTATAAAAGTTCAATTATTTCAGTTCATACGCCGTGTAACGTACTCTGAAAAATGTTGATGATTCTATGAAAATATTTTAATATTCTGTATTATTTCAACTGCTCTATTTAATCCGGCTCTATACGAAATAATATAATTAAGTTTACTATACTAAGGGCTTCAGATACGTACCGTGAGACGAATGAATGTTGCGTCATTAAAGATTAAAAACAAACATAAAAGCGTCAAATTAGACATAAAAACCAAAAGAAATGCTGAATTTAATTTTTTGACGTTTAAATTATATTGGACTCATCTACAACCTTAATGCATCTGTTTGTAGGTATAAACATGTTCACGAGTTTACACAGAGAGAAACAATAATAACATTAACCTATGCATGCTTGTAATCATGTGAATGCCAAATTTCATTCGATATTAACCAACTGACGGATAATGAAAAAATGTTTCCATTTTAAATCTCCGTTGTCACGAAATAATCACAAGTTACCGAACACAACGAAACGACACACGAAATAACATATTGTAATTATTTCCGCGCAATACACAGATCCACACTTCCGTCAAACGAAACACACAGGCACGGCAATCTTTGAACTCGTTTATGCCCGTCGCTAAATGGTTGTACACTATCTAGGCAGAACTGTAACAGTTTTATTAAACGATTCGTTGACCATTGACAATGAAAAGCCTTATAAATCACAAACTTTCGCGTGCATAAAAAAGAACAAACGTAGTATGAACGGCACACACAATTGCGCGTGTGTCGAATGAAATGTACACCCATCCCGTGAACTCGATTTTTACATTTTATTCCGTCGGAATTTGACGTTGTTATTGAATAATCAACGATGCTTGTACCGTCGACGATGCCGGATGTCAAATCGCCACGAGCGTTTACGGTCTTGCTTTTTTTTTTTCTGCTTCGGGTTATTTTGTTTATTTTTTTGTTATTTATTTATTTTTATTATTTTTATTTTGCTTTTTGATTTCACTCGTATTTTCGCTGTAATACGGTTTTCATTCTTTCACTTTAGATTTCGATACGCGTTTGTGCGAAACAATTAAAAAGTGATACAATACTCTTGTCGACAATTTATGGCACCAGATGGTGCCGATGTGTAATCCACGCTCTCGACCCTCGCAACGAAAGCCTTTGCGAGATGCGCTCTGATGTATGCATACCGGGATCGCTAATCCTCTATTTGTCGATTTCGCGAAATACATTTATTATATACGCGCGCACTCGTATCAAAGCTGATCAGTATACCCCACCGCTAATTTTGTGTTTTGGTTCCGATGGCGTTTGCATATTATAGACAGGATATAGCTATAAACGTACATAACATGGCCAATCGCAATTTGATATGTCCGACGCGTATTCAATTTTATGGCGCATTAATTAGTAAAATACACGAACAACACTTTTACGCAGCTCCCATCTAATACGCTTTTAAAGCCTTGTTTAAAGTGAAACAACCGTAACCTGGAATTCCCTCTTCATGGAAGAATTCCGTCGCTCGTGGAATCGGTTTTAAAACAAGAACTCCCCTTCTTTTCAATCAGCCAATAAACAAGACAAAAATTGAGTCGCGAATGCCGAAGCGCCCAATTTGACTGTGATAAGGTGCGTACAATAAAGCAACGTATGCACGGAGGTAAATTTTGTATTAACAATGATTATACTTTATGGTATTTCAGGGATTTGGAACCAAATATTTCTAAAATTATTATACAACTTCTATACGGAGAGAAAGAAACAGCAATATTTATAATACGGGAATATTAAATTTTAATAAACTGAATGTTAATTGGTAGTATGTTGTCAGATGGTCAAATTTGGATAAATTGATTTACGTATTTTTGATAAATAAGAATAATGCAAGATTAGAACTTGATAATAATAAAATTCACTTTGATTAATTTTTCGATAAATCGCATTATAGAACTTCTGAATAAATACACTGAGAAAAATTATATATGAAAATTTACTATGTTTAGCAGTAATATTTTCAGATAAAGCAGTAAATTTCTATGTAAAAAACGTAAATTTTTCTGCTAAAAAGACTAAATTTTATGGTTTATCGCTTAAAAGTCCAAGATCGTATTATAAATAGCAATTTTTCATGTTTGATTTTTCTCAGTGTACAATGTAATTAATTCAGAACGACGTTTTTTCATCAACTTTTTGTTAACTTCATTTTAGGTGAGAATGTTAAAACTTTACAATACGTTTTGATAAATTTGAACAACTAGTTGTACAACATTTGGTGAATTGAATATATAAAACTAGGTTGTTCAATTTTAGTAAACCGATTGTTTAATTATAATCAAAATATTGATACTATATTTATTGACGAATAAACTACGAATTTTTGACGAATCACAAATATAATGCCAAATTGGTGAACGTTTTTACTAAGAATTGATCAATTTTTCTCTCAGTGCATGTATACAATATTTTCTTGACAAATTATATCATGAGGATATTATAGTCATGATATCCTCATAAACCTACACTGAGAAAACAAATATTTAACAATTTACTATATATTATATCAACAGTGGACGATACGTGAAAACACAAAAAAAATTATTACATTATATATGAAATTTGTTTACATAAACTTGAATTTATTCTGTGCATTGCCAATTTTACTACATTAAATAGTAATTTTCACGAATCGTCTAATTTTGATATATTATGTACTAAATTGTTAAACATTTTTTTCTCAGTGTAAAAGTATGGTATTTTATAACGTAACTTTTTTCTACGCGTGCTCGACAGACGGGTTCTTCTGCCAAGGATCCCCCTATCACAAATCGAATTACAATCGCCTTCCCACGGACGAACGAGAATCTCTCGCTGATAACAACAAGGTTGTCGCGAATCGAATCTTGATATTCGGCTTCCGTGTTGAGTCGGAGGCAGAATCGCGTATTACACGCGTACGCGCTAACAGCGAGAACCGCGTAGCAAACCCATCATCTCGCATGGAATTAGTCCGAGCGGGAGGCAATAAATCCACGGCGAGTCCGTGATTCGAAATAGGTAATAATGCCGGTTCTAACCGAATTAGCGGCTTAGCCCGAGGGACGCGCTCCGAGCCGGACGAGCGACGCGCGTATGCAGCGAGCCATAATGCGAGCACACACGTGCGCGTAACGATACAATCCGGGCATCGGCCGCAGCGAAACACGCGCGTCAGTTTTGCGAGCTCGGCCGCTCATTACCGCGTTCGCATGCGGCGGGCCGCCGCGAGCACCGCCGGGCGTTTCGGCCAAATTCGAATAAATAAAATCAATTGCAACCCTTTTTTCGGACTTTTCAAGTAAATATTGTTAATGTTTATTTAGTTTGCGGTCGGTCGTTACAACGACGGGATTCATTCTCACTTTCTTGTCGGTGGATCGTTGAATTGGACCAAAGATAATGCAGTAAAAGTAGACTCCGTGAAATAATGGATAAACGCGTTCAATGCCAGGATTTATTATGCCGCGTAACAATGGCAATAACTCGACTCGCTTAACTGTTTAAGGAGAAATTTAACGGCGCGTTCTAACCCGAATTACGCCAGGTCAGCATCTCGTACTGCTTGCTGACTCGATCGGACGACGGTATCACCTGTAAACTTTGGATATTATTGCGGTGTTCGCTGGGTATGCACGAGTTCCTAATTGCGAAATGTTGATCGAACCCGCGGTATCTTGCCGCGTCTATTATGACTATTAAATAAGTTGCGAGTATAAGTTGCTTCTATTAATTTGAGGCCGATCGTGTCTGGTCTTCAAAAGCAGGAGCAGGGCGTTTCAAGCGGAATTTAACGCGCTATTATATGTCCTAAAAAGGACTTGACGTTTCGCTTTATTGCAATAATATCGTAATTATGGCTCTGCCATCTGCTTTTATTAGCCGTTGTTAGATCATTTTTCGGATTTTATATCTATATCAAAACGATCTGTGGGCTTGTATACGCTTAAAAAGTGTGATAGTTGTTTTTGTATTGCGGAAAGCAGAAATAATGCTTGTTTTAACGAAGAGTGTCTGATTGTGAATGATGAATTAGATTTATTGAATCAATTTTGATAGTTCAAATTCGGTAATTTATATTTGTATTAATTTATTATTATTTTAAATAATATATATTTAATTTAATGTACACGCACAGAAATATTTTGTACACTCAGAAAAAAATTCCCTTAAAAATTACAGGTTAGTTCAGTAACTGTAGGACAAAACAGAAGTTTCGTTAAAAATTACTGAACTAAAAAGTAAAATTGTTTAATTTTTCAGTAAATTGTAAGAAAGATTCACCAATTTTTAATGTAAAATTATATAATTTTAACTAAAGTTTTATTTTGTCCTACAGTTACTGAACTAACCAGTAATTTTTAAGGGAATTAAGGGAATTTTTCTGAGTGTAGATACAAACAAATTTTGTTTCATTCAACATAGAGTTTTGTTGTTATTAACTAAACAAATCGTTTTGTTAGATCAACAAAATATGATTCAACTTCGATCATTTGGTTAATGTTTTTTATTTAAATCAACACACTAATTTTGTAAAAAAATATTAAACACTTCAGTAAAAGTGTAAATATTTACGAAATATTTTATTGGAATCATATACTTCACAGACAAATTGACAAAATACACTTAACAAATTAATTTCTTTAATTCAACTATATCATTGCTGTGCGTGTATCAAAGATAAATAAATGACGACAAATTACTATTTATTTCTTTAATTTGAATCATAAAATAAAAAGAATAATATTTATTGTTTTTAAAAGGAAAAGGTAAGTTTTTTACATAGAAAACTACTACTTTATCATAATATATTGCTTTTGAAAATAGTAAATATTCTGATTTTTCTGTTATTATTCCAAATTAAGGAAATAAATAGTAATTTTTCGTCATTTATTTCTCTCAGTGTACGCGGCTTTAAAATTCTGCGCGATATAGTAACAGAATTTGTAAATAGTTATGTTTATATTCTAGTTTGTCATGTAACTGAACATGTATTATTTAATTTATAAATAAAGCCTTTTATTATATATTTATTATTTCATTTTTTTTTTCAATTTCATCATATGGGTTCGGCTAACTTAACACGCGTTAAAATAAACATTTCTGTTCGACGAGAAATATTATACTTATTAACGAGTACTTTTCATTATATTTTACTATTAACATTGTAATTTTAAAATATAATATTATTAATTCTTAATAATAAGTCTCCGATAATGTTTACAATATATTTGTAGGTATTTAATAGATATCGACTGGCACATAATTGCGTTTGGCAATATATCTGTTTGAATGAGACAATGCAAGTAATTATATAAGATATATAGACCCGTTTTACTTTCAATTTTTCAATTCTGTCGTCAGCAAAGTTTGTTATCTTTGTTATCAAGAGAACGGTTATATTTGTGGTATACGTGTTTGTGTGCACGCAGCACGCGAGTAAGAGTCACGGGCAAGTGGATTGATTATTAGGTGGAAAGGGTTGGTTAATCGCTTGATTTTATCGTACCAAGTGATTTATTGGAACAACATTTAGACAGCCAACGATGAACGCATGCCGGCGAGTTTGCTTAAACAAAGATGACTTTGCTTTGAACTTGTACGATTTATCTTTAATTTTCAAAACCATTGAACATTGCGTGATTTACATTTAAAATAGACATTATAACGACAAATTTACCTAAGAATCCGTTTCGGATTTGTTCAAAGGTATTTATTATTATTATAATCATTAATCTCTATAGATTGTTTAAGAAATTGTAAAAGCGACGTTAAAAATTAGATTCCATCATATTATGCAATTTTTCTTTGTCAATATATAAAGAAAATATATTATTTTGATATAAAATTCACATTATTCGTAATTTAAAAGTAATTATTATTATAAAACAGTTAACAAAATTAATTTATATATCAGATATTGTTTTTATCAATAATCAAAAACGAATATAATTAATTACTGTAATTCCAGCGACGTAACTTTAATTTTGCTAATATTAATCTTATTAATTTTCTAGACTATAAATTTGATACTAATTTATTAAATATAAAATTTAGTTAACCAGTTTACCTAAATACCGTAGACGTCTGTTGATGTATCGTCAGAGGCGGCTGCAACAATATTTGCAACGTTGCATAAGGGTATAACAGTGGAGCGTATGTGCGTTGACTCACACGCACAAATGAATATCGCCTATGTCGACGGTCTTTTCAAAATGTAAGGACCCTCTGGCAATCTTTTGGTGCACGAATTTCATATAAAAAGCTATGCGCGTATTATAGGTCAAAAGTAAAATTAATCCGCATGATATCGTACGACGCATTATTCTAATTCAATTTATGCTCTGCAATTTTTTCAAATTGTATTCGAGTTAATGAGAAAAAAATGTCATTTTCCTCGTTTCTTGTAAATAAGAAATATATTTTGTGATATTGTATTTCATAATGTATATATAGTTAGTGTTAGATTAATTTTGTGAGAAATATATGGTCATATATTTTCCGTGGACAAATTGTAAAAAATATTATTTCATACTTATATAATATATTTCAACTTTTAATTTTACTTTAGCATATTTCGTGTAATGTGAGTATAATAAATTAAATATGTGACCGTATTTATATATCAGAGTTATAATACTTGGTAATATATTTTATAGTTCAAATATGATAAAAATATTATTAAACGAAAAAACGTGATAAAAATGGTATTATATTATACATATACATCGTATATACAGTTTTAATTATAGTACTCCAAACTTTGAAAATAATTTAAAAAACTAAACACTTTGTCTAAATAAATATACTAATTACAATCTAAAAACTAACATTGTGAATAATTTTGTATGAAATAAATCTTATTTTGATGTGATGTTGTTACAATTTATTTGTTGAAAGCATTATACGTAAATTATGAATTAATATACTTTGTCTGACCTGCGACGATTATTACTACTGCGTTTATTGTTCGAGCATGAAACTCTCATTATTTAAAATAATTTCAATTTTTCCCATTATCTTATGCAATAATGTTACCTTGTCAGTTAATTATTCGATATATATAACGTTAATAAATAAACTAATTAAAATAATGATTAACCAATTATACTTTATACGAATTTCTTTAGTATCATTAAAGTCTTTTGTCTGAAGATCATTATTTGAATAGAATGGCAAGTGATTTAGAAATTATTACTATTTGACAATTTATAATATTAATAAAAATAAAATAATAACATCAATACGAACAGGATATTGCAACAAACAACAGCTTTGGTTGGAAATTTGAAATGTTTTGAATGCTATTCAATTAATTGATTTGAAATGAAAGCATATAAATAAATATTAAAAAGATAGATAAACGAGTCAAATAGAATAATCTGGGTTCTACTTTCAATGAAATCCTTTCGGTAACGCGGTTAAGGAATTCCACTGGAATGGAATATCGATAACAGCGGTTAGTATTTCACCTTAAATCTTTCAATGATGTGGAACCGCGACCCTGAAACTGAAAGATTTTCTAGCGAATCAGTCTCGTATGATCGTGAGCCAGGTTAAAAAGAAAAAAAGAAAAAAAAAAACAAGGAATGTATATATCACCAAACAACATATCCTGTCTCTTATACCCATATGACGCTGCCGACGACCTTACACGTAAAGATCACAATGGCAGACGGTAATGATAAAAAAAAAAAAAAAACACGTACTACGCTCAACACAAGCACACAGTCACAATACAGACAGAGTAATATTTCAACAGTGTCATGACACTTCTAGTAGTCACGAGTACGGAGCACAATCACATAACGACACATACACAGCATGACCACATGATCATCATACAATGATACAA
>JABFQC010006328.1:0-10864 GCA_022817085.1 Psilanteris sp. ZL-2020 | reverse complement strand
GTAAAATATTTTGCCACTAAGTAACACAATTATTCTCGAAAGTATATAAATTTGACGTAGAGTAGTATATAAATTCTTTAAAAACTATCATTACAATTATGAATAGGTGCAACAATAATATCTTGTAGCACTAGATGAAGAATTAATTACTGTTAACAATGTTGAAAAGAAAAACGGAATAATTTGATAAATAACAACAAATAAATGGCGACTTAAAAAATATTGACGTCATTTTTTTTAATGTCTTATAATTATATAGCAGAAAATTTGATAAAATAATGTTAAAAAGTATTTTATTTGAGTATAGTTATTTCTCTTTTAAACGTGCCAAGTTTCGAGACAGTATTGTAAAATGTCAAAAACATAAATAACTGTAATGTATAAATATTTATAAAAATTGAATAATCAGTTGTTTAATTATTTCCATACTGTATGGGGACTCTCTTGTCGCGAGTTAAGTTGTCCCGCGCGTCTTTGTCCTTAGTCCATTTTCAGACTCTTGTAAGTACATTCGGCACATTCGGTGTCCGGCTCCAAATATGTGTTCATTTTTATTGTTATTTTAAAATAGTTTTTGTTAAGTGTTAAAATTGTAAAATCAATTGTGTTTACCCACCTTATATTTCATTTCCTAACATATTGTTAAATTGTATTGATATATTCCGACCTAATACTGAGATTGTATTTGTAATGACTAATTATTGTTCTAACCAATGTTGCATTCCAGGATGTAATATATTTTTTTCTCCGTGTCTTTGAAAACACTTTAAAATTTACAATATGATATTTTGAAATTGTCTACACTTAGAGAAATAAATGACCAAAAATTACCATTTATGTCCTTAATTAGGAAACCATAAGAGAAAAGCATAATATTTACTGTTGTTAAAAGAAAAACGCTTTTTACCATAGAAAAATACTATTTTTTTATAATATATTATATATATATAATATATATATCTTAAAACTAGTAAACATTATGCTTTTCCTTTCATGGTTCCAAATCAATGATATAAAAAGTAATTTTTCTCGTATTTTCTAGTGCATCCCACTTTTGATACATTCTATACATTGAAATAAATAATCGTGCAAATTTTACCATACTATATTGTAAACATGGGATAAAGGGAAAAAGTGTAAACAAATATGATAAATTATGGTTAAAACTTCAATAAATGTGATAAAAATTACCATACAATCTGATAAAAGTAATAATATTTTCAGGTATTTATTTACATTTTTTCCCTTTATCCGATGTTTACAATATTTTCTGGTAAAGTTTGCAAGATTATTTCTTTCAGTGTAATAAATTGTTGGATACACGTTTTCTCCGTGTAAAGTCCAACTTGATTTAGGAAATATGTAAAACATTTGCATTATTCATCTCAACCGTCCGCGTGGAATTAGTTTTGAATAGTAAAACATATCAGCGGAAGGTTATCCGAGAAGTTCGCTTCCCTTATATTTACCCTCCGAAGTTCGAAAGACAAATTCGACGCAGATAATATTGTAAAGTGGGCAAACGTCGTTGTGAACGAGGCCCCATTGTCGGCGATGAGTTTTCGCAAAGCTATCGCGCGATGCGCCTTTTTGATTGGTGGAAATTGTTTAAACCGAGCTCCTCGACCTTGACCCGACGTTAAGGACGCGGCTCAATTTTCATACGCCCCTGGTAGAAGCGGCGTGTGTTGATTCATCGGATAATTCGGCCGAATATAATTATAATCGTGCATTACAGTTCTCCGCGGACGTTCGTTTCTGGACATTGCTTAATAAGCCTATAAATTTCGTCGAGTAATGCGGCCATATACAAACATTTATATGACCAGACCAGTAAAATAATTTGATACGATGAATGTTTATGGGCATCGCGAATGGTTTGAACAAAATCGTTCGGTGTTCGGGCATTCCTTCCCGAATGTTGAAATTAAATTCAACGTGATTAAACGCCCAATGGTGACTTGGAAAACATTGTTTTCAACTCTTTTATTTATGCTTTAAGGGGGTTCTTCCGTCTAATGCAACGGAATAGTGTTTTCTTTTATTGCAGTATTACGTTTTTCTTTTTAATAAAATGTAAGAATTTGTCCACATTTTTTGCTGATGGGAAATTATTTTTCTATAATAAACGATAAAATTTCAATTGATATTTTCGACGTAAATAGTAAATTCGTTTTTTTATCACCTCAAAAACGAATTTACGTTTTTCTATTTACGTTTTTAATATTATGTTAAATTGATTTTCTTAACATTAAATAAATTCTACAGAAATGAGAATAAAATAAAGGTATTGAATAAATTAACGAAAATATAACGAAATCTGCTATATCTGTGAAAATCGATTGAAAAACCACCTTAAGCCAAGTAAAAATTGTATCGAGTTTTTCGCGTGAAAATATTCAGTTTTTACTATATTTTAAGTAGAGTTTACTCAGATTAACTATCCAGTGATTAATTACACAAAAAAAAACTTGTCATATTTAGTTAATCTTTGACTAACTTAGTCACGTTGACAATAAAGTTGTTAAATAACTCAATTTAAGGTTAAAGGTTGACAAGTTTATTCACAAATTTAGGCTATTTGTTTACCGTTGATAGATGCACTGTTTCAGACAACAATACTTTTTTCTGTGTAGCAACGTCACGCTCTGCCAGCTTAGATTCTAGCTAGTTTTTACAATAATTAAAAAAGTAAAAATATTTATATATATGTGTATCTATATATAATTATTGTTATTTTGGAGACATCTTGTTTTTTATTATATAATGAAATTTTAATCTGAACATTTTTTATCATATGAATTCCCGGGATTTGAACCCCCGTGTCATTAACTCAGGCGTGGACTGAGTGTTATTATCGAGTTTGGTAACATTTATAAGATTATTTTTTTCAGTGTACACGGAGAAAAATTATATTTAAAAAATCTCAATATAAATAGTAAAACTAGGATACTCTTGTAAATTTGATAAAAATACTATATTATATAGTAAAATAATCAGCACACATAATAATTAATTCAATTTACGTAGTATTTTTTATTATACACTATAGTTATTTTTATCAGATTTTCAAGAGTATCCTAGTTTTACTATTTGTATTGCGATTTCTTAAATATAATTTTTCTCCGTGTAGTATTAACACGACATTTATTATAGACAATAATTAGATTGATTTGTCTAGACTAGTGAATCCATTAAAAATCCGGCTAGTATCTGATTTAAACTAGACGAAAACTAGTCTAATTTTTACTTGGGTAATTTCTTTTCAAACGCGCGTATAATGAAAGACGCGTACGAATTGGATACAAACGTGTAAGCAGAAAATGCATTCAGATTGCGGCTTGTTGTGCAAAGTGAGAAACGGCAGTTTCGATGCTTTTATTAGAATAGTTTGGTCTATTTTGTGAGAAATAGTAATCGAATAATTAAAACTTACTTACGTATTAAATTAACTTGCAAGGCGTTCAATCCGTTCGTTGCGGCTTTAAATGCGCTCGAATGATAACAATTTATTAATAAATTTAATCACGCTAATAATTTACTTAGCCATGTGACGTTTATTCAGTTGGTATGATTGTAATTGCGAGTTTAATAATAAATAATACTGCTATTATTATTATTATCATTATTATTATTATTACTATTATCATACAAATATATATCATTTTGTAAATGTAAAATTATATTGTTGATATATGTATGGAAGTATTAATATATATAGTGGTGCAATTATACTATTATATTACAGAATATAATTTGCATAGAATTTGCATAAAACAATATTTCAAATTGTAATTATTTACAGTTTTGTAATATCAAAAACATTATCCCACGTCTGATTTCAATGCCTATATATATCTAAGTCTTACAAAAAGGAATTCCAGCTTCGTATTTCATCCGCACACACGCATATATATATATATATATATATTCTTTTTTTTTCAATATTTAAATATTATTCGTTTGTGTATATAAGAAGAATTTTAAAAGTAGGCGAATTTTCAATCGCGCATCAATGTGTTCAAGTTATGAAATTTAATCAACGTTTCTTAAATAAAATCTGAAATACAAACATGTATATATATATATACTACATACACTAAACATACTTCCTTTTATGCGATACACACTCTCTTTTTTTTTCATTAATATAAAACCCTTTTTAAAGCAGTTCCGACACTTTCTGCATGAAATAATTTTTACCAAGAGATTGTAAATGAGACAAAAATCAATAGAACATTCGCAGATAAAATCATTTTTTTATTCTAAAAACAAACACACCAAGCTCGCGTTTTGCACAATTATCTATATACTCTGCGAGGAGTTAACTCTTTCTTTTTTCTCTCCCTCCCTTCTTTTTTTTGTTTCTCCTTTATTTTTTCCCCTTTCTTTCCTTTTTTCCGCCCGTTTTTTCTTCTTTTTTTTTATCTCCGGAAAAGTATATTTTGCACTAGATTCTTTGAACCATTTTTTGTTGAATTATTTAAACAAATGATTATAAAAGAAAGCACTGCCATGCAAATTTTTAATCCCCTTTCTGCATTCGCAAAAAAATGCAGGCAATGAGGTTTCATTCAAAGAAACCATCAAAAGATATCTAAATGAGGCTCGAAGCATTTCGCTTTTCCCGGGAGTCTTATTACTTTGGTTTGGATTGCGAAAATAATTATAATGGCGATGATTATTACCGATGCCGGTGCCGGCTCTTTTGCTTATTTACTGAAGCTTGTTAGAGCGAACTTCCGGGATCCGCGGGACTGAAATAAAAGCGCGCACTCCGAAAAGGGTTTTGCGAGCGTCGTGTAAATGCAACCGTCAACAAGTATACGGGATGGCTCGCGATAATGAAACAGCGCGCCAAATACTTTTAAGGTATTACGAGTGCGCGCGGTGGAAAAACTTCGTCTTCAGCGTTAACGTTTCATTTGTCGCGCGTTTTGTGTTCGCTTCCCATTGATGGCAAACAATTCGGTTACTTTGCGTCAATTATTTCGCAAATTCGCTGTTTACCGCTAATCAAAGCAGTAGCGCCACACACTGCAGGACCGACGATCGTTTTAATTCTTTATAATTGATAGAATTAGAAGTTGGGGTGGGGGGCATACAAGAAAGTATCGATTTTGTACTGATTATTTTTTATAACGCAATTGCGACGTGCACTCGCACGCGTGTCTGTTTTTTAAACAAATTACACGGGGTTGAAGAGTTATGTATAACTATATCGATTCATTTTGATGTCTCGCAGTTTAAATTATCTAAATGTAACATTTGCATAAAAAAATTTAGTCTTTACACTGAGAAAAATAAATGACGAAAAATTACTAATTATTTCCTTAATTTGGAATCACAAGAGAAAAATCAGAATATTTACTATTTTTAAAAATAATATTATTATGATAAAGTAGTATTTTTCGATGTAAAAAACTTACTTTTTCCTTTTAAGAACGGTAAATATTATTCTTTTTCTCTTATAATTCCAAATTAAGGAAATAAATAGTAATTTTTCGTCATTTATTTCTCTCAGTGTAGCGGCGCAGTACACGGAAAAAAAGTATATTATAAATTACTATATCGCAATAAAACAATATTATATATGATATAGCAAAAATGCGTCAAAATTTGATCTACTTTTATTATACTGTATAATAAATTTTACTATATAAATATAACAAAATTTGCCATTATAGTATAGTAATTTTCTAATCATCTATTGAATGGTATTACCAATGCCAAAAAGTATAGTATTGTTTAATAGAACATTTTTTTCCGTGTACGAGGGCGTTATAAATTCATGTCTGAAGGAAGATGACGCGGCAATATTTTATGGCTAATGTAATTGCGGTGTAAAAGTTGCTAAAAATAAAAAAAAATGAGAAAAAAAAATAGTATAGTCGAGACAGTAGAGTTGGTCAATAGACGGAACTTACGCGCGTTGCGACGCAATCGTTCGATGTATATTTAGGTCTTTGTGCGGCATACGGAGATGTTATATTAAAAATGACTATACAGTATGGTATTTCAGGGATTTGGAACGAAATATTTCTAAAATTATTATACATCTATACATTACAATATTTTCTGCACTGAGAAGAATAAAACATGAAAAATTATTATTTATAATATTAAATTTACTGTTTTTAACAGTAACATATTATAATAATTCAGTAATTATCTATGTAAATAACTTGATTTTTTTCTGTTAAAACACTAAATTTTGACGCTTTATTTTTCTCAGTGTAGACAAAATTGGTATATTTTATAAGACAAATTTCTACAAAGTATACACAGAAAAAAAGTTTGTCACATTTAGTCAAGCTTTGACTAACTTAGTCATCAAAAATATTAATATGTAAACAAGCTATCTGATTGTCATACGTTGACAATAAAAAGTTGTTGGATAAGACAATTTAAGGTTAAAGGTTGACAGCATTATTGACAGATTTTGACTATTATATTCACCGATGATAGTTTCACTGTTTCAGACAACGATACTTTTTTCCATGTAGTAATTTCCATAATATTAATCATGATATCTTTATAAAGCTATAAGTATGGTATTTTATAATGTAACTTTATTCTACGTGCACTGTAAGAAGTAATGATACATTTTTTAAAATCTCACAAATTTGATCGCGCTATATGATAAACGTGGGATAAATGTAAAGAAATGTAATTGAATATGTTAAATTCAAGAAACAGTAACAAATTCGGTATTTCAATCGACATGGGAAAAGTAATTAACAAACAAAATTTTAAGATATGAATGGTGAAAGAGGAATATACATGAAAATCTTCAATGAAAATTAACATACGATATAGTAATTTGCAGATTATTTCCAAATATATCCTACTTGTGTTATATTTCAAATTGTAATTTGTCCACTTTATATTTTTTCTGTGTAGCAAAATGACATTCAATAAATTAAGATATAAAAATATGCGTTTTTTTTGTATAAAAACAGGAACCTTTTGAATCTTTAAGACACTACTGCGGTGGTGTAGGACAGACATCACCGCCTTAAATTAAGGCTGTATGCGACATGCATGAAAAGACTCTTTACAAATAAGCCATTTTGAAGGTTTAAGATACCGAAATATAATAATAATAAATGTTGGCCTTAATTAAAATAAATTATTATTTCGGTGTTTTAATTTGTCGATGTATATATTATTTTTCATATTCATTAAATTCATAAATATTTTATTAGAATTAACCATAATCCATATTTTTAATTGATATACAAAAATAAAGGAAATAATATCTATAATATCTTTAATATTATTTTATTATAATTACATGGAATCTATAAAGTGACAGGAGACCAGGTTATGTACGATCTAAGGTTTGTCTTGCAAGTGTCTTACTATAAGATTTTGCAAGTGAACGACTGAAAACGGTCGACGAAATAGTGCCTTAAATTGAGACATTAAATGTAAAATGTTTTTACAGTGAAAACGATCAACCCGCGTAATAATTTATTAAAATTATGACTATATGTATGATGTATTTTTAATATAGAATATACAGTGATTTTGCATAGTAATTCTTATAGTATTTTCAAGTACATCCCGCCGTTGCTATTTACATAGAAATTTGTTCTATTTACTTTTCTGAGTGTAATTATGATTGACGGCGCGCGATTAAATAAACGCATGAAAATATGCAGTTGAAATTAAGCTGATACTGAAAAAGGGCCTCTGAAGGTTTTTAAATTTAATTTAATTTTGTACGATAAAAAAAAAAGGAACACTCGCGCGCAACACAATCATAATAAATTATAATAGCATTAAAATAGCAAAATATATTACACGGTATTTTATGCGAAACGATGAAAGCGAGTTATTGGTATTCCATCATCAAATCGACCATTAAGTTTTAATTTATGAAATACTGCAATCTCGGCGGGTTAAAATCCGTAAACACTTATTGTTATGTCGTGAAGTAAAAGAAAATACGTATCAAATTCACCGGCCGTAATTGCTTTAATACATATCTCGCGTCGCAGTTCAGCGAAACAAAAATTGAATTTCGCATCGGCAGTTTGCGCGCGGAATATTTTTGCAAATATTTCCGCGACGTTTCGCGATGAATTGTGCGTCTGCGAGCGCGCGACGATATATAAATCAATTTAAAAAGACGCGCGTGCACGGGCTGGTATGTTTTTATATTTAAAGTTACGTCGATAATAAAGCGGAAAACAAATTCGAGAGTCATAATAAAACTTCGCGGACGTTAAAAACACGTTTTCGGATGAACGCGATCGAGCAGCCGGCGGTGTCGTTTTCCGTTTGATATTTTCGTTTGATAGCGACGCGCCCCGATGAAATCCAGAATTTCGTATAAATTCGATCAAATGAACGTGTAATTTTGATTAATTGACCGGGGGATGGAAAAATGTTGCCTCGCGGAGGTGATTAATTAAATAATTAAATCAACGAATTATCATTTATCACAAGTTTACATGCAAGTGCATTTATATATAAATATATACGTACGTCGGATCTGCGATGTAAATATAAAAGACTGAACTGCGTGTGAGAATAAAAATTATATTCATAGAATTATTATATATATATTCAAAAGTAGAATATACACCCGGAGAAAAAATAGTGCACGGCCAAAAATAATGATATAAATCCAACACAAAATGACCATGTCCTACACGGTGTTGATTCAACACATAACTTTGTAAAATGAAAACGAACAATTTATTTGAATGACAACAATCGAATTCTAAGGAAAAGTAGACGCCGTGTTTATAAACACGGTATGTCTAAAACAGGATACAATCAACACACACCTCATTGTTAGATCCAACATATTTTAATTATTTTAAACCTATTTTAAAACTAGTTTTATATATTTATTGTCTTATTTTTTCCCGTGTATATTTAGTAAATTTAGCTTTTCAGTAAAGTAAGCCATAACTGAAATAAATCAGTCAGTCCAACTGAAAAGATCTGATAAATTGATAGAACATGGCAGCCAATTATGATACTTGAATTAACAAATTCAGTCAATTTCACTGAACTGTTCAATTGTTTCAGTAAAAAATGTCAGCTTTGGCCGCGTTATAACTTAAAATTATATTCATTTTAACAAAAACTGAATCTCACAGTTAATTTAACTGAATTTGACGGTTATGTTACTGGGTAACTAAACTTTCCAGGAGACTTTACTGAGTAATTTTTTCTCAGTTAATGATTTCGAAGTATAATTACTTAAAATCAATAAAAGTATAAAATATCGAAATTCGAACAATTAAATCCAATTTATTACAATTTAAAACCACATTATTTAATCGAAACATTGAACTGGTTTAACCAATGAGAAGCATCAAAATGTTACAATGTAAATTGTACAATTTCATTTTCACAGGGCAGAAATGACTGAACTTCACAGTAAACGTTGATGCATTTTTACACATATATACTGCTTCAATTTTTTATTCCAATTGCCAATCGACATTTTGTTTATTACATTGTAATTTAGTTACAGACTAGTACAATTTTGGCAAGATTTCACACCAGAAATATCGTTATAATTACCTATTATTTAAACAATATTTATACTGATTAATTAATATCGATTAATACTTGTAATATGTAATATTAAATTCTGTTTCGAATAAACTCCCATTCAACGATAATATTCGGCCGGCTATTTAGGTAAAATTTAGTTAATTATATTGCCGAAGTACAATTAATTCAGCAATATCTATATATCTATATATTTTTCTAACCTGTACGTAATTATTACAAATCCATATTTTCTTCGTAAGAGTATATACATTAACATATATATATCATCATATATAAAGCAATCATATGTTAAACAAATCGCCCCCCCCTCCGCTCCCTCCTTATTTTATCACCGAACAAGTCGCATTGAGCAAAGGTTGCGACAGAACCGGGGGAAAAATGCGCAAATAATGTTTCCCCTCTATTTATCCCCGGGTTATTTATTCGCTTGTATCCACGTCGCATACAATAGCGCAACGACGAATGCGCGACATGAGACGAACTATCGATTTTCAATCGTCGAGTGTCATTACGTTCGCTCGGCGACGAAAAGAATGGGCATCTTCTTTTTCTTTCGCGCGCGCTGGCTCCTTACGTCAGCGGCTCGGCACGACGAGGGAGACAGGCGCGGGAAGAAGAGGAAATGACAGACGGGTCGCTCGCGCGCGACTTTCTTATCAACTTCCGTATCGTATATCATTATCGTTTGCTCTCTGTGATTGCTTTGAGACTCTGTCTTTGACGTCACGCTTTTTAATCTTGGATGAGCCCTTTGAATATTCGCGCCTCGGGTCTGCGGATTTTATTGAGCCCAAACGCCGGGTGGGCGGTCGTGGGTGTGCTTTCTTCTCTCTCTCTCTCTCTTTTTTTTTTCTTTTTCTTTTCTCGTTTTTTCTATTTACTCCGCCGCAATGCGATGCGAGACTCGGACGCGGATGTCCCGTAATGCGTGGCGAAAATATTCCGACGAAGATCCCAATCTTGTTGATTTGAATTTTTAATTTAATCAATCCGCTGGTCGGGGGGAGGGGACGGACGGACAAATCCGGCCGGAACTGGACGGCAGGTCGCGGTGATCAATATTTTTGTTATTAGACAAAACGGAATTGGCGATCGTTTTCATCGTTCCGGGTGGGGGACGCAATCGCGGGGAAATAAAGGATCATTCACAATGAACGCAAACGGACTGACGGAACGCCGAAGACGCGCGTCATGACCCTAGTAGAAATTTCAATCGGGCAGAAAAATGGCCCCGATGTGGAAGTTTTGTTCCCATATAGGGAACGTCTCAGGAAACTCGATCAGGGCCAATAGGTGCATGTAACGCATGGGTATGATATGG
>JABFQC010006327.1:0-10865 GCA_022817085.1 Psilanteris sp. ZL-2020 | reverse complement strand
TTTAAAAAGTACAACGTGAGTTGCATTTATTGAAACATTTTCAACACATATTACAACGTTTTATGCAATTATCACTGTATAACACTGCCGTCATAGGATTCATCGTATACGTTGTAATATTTCATACGTCATTTCTTTCAGTGTAATGAGGTTAAAATGGGATGGTCCTGAGGATACTTAATACTAATTACTGGTCATACATATTTAATTGAAAATGCTACGTGTAATAAGAATTAATTTTTAAAATGTTTTTAGATAATTCTTTTGTTTTTATTTTGTTTGTATTGTTTTATATTGTTGTTTATATTTATTTATGTTGTGTGTTATTTTAAGTTAATGCTGTACGATTTTATATGGGAAAAATAAGACATTGAATTTATACAAAGATTTTAGTTTTAAAATTGTCAAAATTTATTGCATTGAAATAATTATTGTTTATAATGTTTACATATTTTTATGTTTATTTGAATAGTATATTCACAATTAGTACCTAATTTTTTTCATTCAGAAAATATATTAACTAAGAGTCGTATATATTATAAATATTGTTATTGGTGGTATAATACAATATAAATATTTATGTTAATTTTATATAGCTGTATAGATATGTAAATGTATAATTACATCGATAATGATATAAAAATTGAAACGAAACATTTAAATCATGATTAGATAAATAAAATTAAGATACCTGATATCACTTAACACTTAAATATAGTGAAAACGCAGAATTATAAAAAAAATATATCAGAAATCGTTAAAAGCAATATTATAACAAATTACAATATAAATAACGAATGCAAAATAACGTTAACAAAAGATAACACCTACTTTACAATAATATGAACCATTAAAACCATAATAAAATATAATCAAAAAATTATCATGTGTAAACATAGGAATTTTTTAAATAAACCTTAATTAATTAATATAAATAAAAGGAAAATAACAAGGAAAATAATGTTTTACAAAATTAAAATGAAAATAACGAAATTTCCATACTCTGTAATAAAAATTCACAATAAAATATTCAATTAATATAGTAATTTCTTCATTATTTTCACAAATTGCTCAATTCAATTCCATTTTCCCCTAAAACCATAATTTAATGATGCTCAATTGAATCAAAGCTTTTGTTTTAATATAAGACATCTGAAATTGTAATGATATCAGGATTTTATTCCATAAGGGTATATCTCTTTATGTGTGTCCTTTAAATCGCACACAAGTATATGAAAAGTATAAAGTAAAATAAAGGTATATGATTGTCGCCGAATTCAGCCGAAAATAAGCGGTTTTAGAGGCTATAATACGATTTGATTGAATGATTATATTTGCCGGACTAATAAAGTAAGCTATGCTTCGTACAGTTGCAATGAAACGTATGTAATCAAAATTGAGATAAGGGACACGTGTTGCTAAGGAATAATAACACACGAATCCCATCGGGTAGCACGCAAGCGATTATTCAATGTCTGGACACATCAAAGGATTTTGTAGGTTGTCCTTCAATGATATAGGCTCGCTCCTGCTAAATTATCCCACGAATCCTGTTAGTCCTTTAGAGGTCTGTTGAGGAAACGTTACTGTGACATTTCAATTCGATTAACCGTTACCAAAACAATTTAAAAATCGACCCGTTCTTTACTGTCAATTTTTAATAACGTTTTTTATTGTCGAACAAGTTTTTTCGTATGTATACACGCATATATAGAGTAAAAAAGTATTCGTTTTTACAAAGCCTTATGTTTATGACAAAAAATCATTAATCAGCGATTTTAATATATGCACACTTAATCGACTTTTCAATGTTTATCAATAATTCCTCATGTAAACATAAAAATCTATGTAAACAAATCAACTTTGTACTGTAAACAAGAGAACTTTATATAAACATGAATTCTTTTATTGTAAATATGGAACTTTTAATAACATCAACATTATGTTTCTTATGATTAAACCAAAATTTATCGTAAAAATTGTTCGCAATTTAACATAATGATTAGTTCTTCGTAGACAGTATATGATAACGATCTTTTATCAACGAATAAATCCTTATATTATTAAATTATATTTATTATATTATATTAATAATATATATATATATATATATTTATTAAATAAACATCGATTAAAGACTTCTGTAAGTGAAAATATCATTAATTTCGAATTCTTAACATTTCCACAATTAATCAAATTTTTCAATGTTTATCAACAATTTGATTGATCAAATTTCATCACATTACACATCGTGATATTTTCAATTTCAACATATTTCATTTCCGCTTCAAGCACGATTTGTCTGCAATAATTACTTGCGATGTTCCACACCGGAGTCGAATTTTCGGTCTCGTGTAATAATTTATTCGTCTTTTTCTTGGCGGTCGAATAAGGAGATGAGCGAGACTTTTTTGCGGCATCAATCAGGAAGACCCAACTACTTGACGCGTAACACGTCTGTCTCCACACATAAATTGAAATAGAGCCAACCGTTGCTCCTCTCACTCTGCGATACTTAATAAGCTACCGTTAAAAACAAAAGTCACAGAATATCGATACGGCATTTAACCTCCTGCGTAGACCAAAAACATAAAATTAATATTACAACTCACGTTGATTTGCAATCAAACTACAGATGTTTTTGTTTCATAAAATATCTTCTAAAAAGTATTTCAGTTTATTAATTCTCTTGTTTTGCATCGTTCAGTTATTCCGAATACTAAATTCACTCAAAAAAGTATAGTTAAACTTTACTGTAACTGGGATATCAATTGATTATTATTTAAAATTGTATTTTAATGGCGTTAATTAATCACAATTTATAGTGCAATAATTGATGAACGATGCACTAAACTAAATGAACTAATCTTAGATGAAATAAAACTAATCTAAAATAAATTAAACTAAAAATGACACTAAAAGAACTAAATTAGTTAACTAAATTAATCTAACTTACACTAAATGTACACGACTAAACAAATTTAACTAAATTCACTAAATTATACTAATATAAACTAAACGGAACTAATATAATTAAACTGAACTAAGTTAACCCAAATGAAACTAAACTAACTAAACCTCACAGTACTAAAACCAAACTAACTAATATATAACAAACAAAACTAAATCTATATGACATAAATGAAGTCAACTTATTAACAAAACGAAACTAATATTAAATTTGTTAAATTCGACAATGTTCTACGATAAAAATATATTTCTAACAATTGACTCCAGATGATACTCTCACCATTCACACGGAAACTTTGCAACTTTCGATCCATTTTGAATCATTCTTCTCGCCGTGCTTGTCACCTATTCTACGATTAGTCACCAAAATGACGTCCAAACATCCAACCTCAGAAGCCCAATCGCCGACTCGCAATTTCTATTTTCATCAACGCACCCACTCGACAATCAGATAACGACAATTTGCCAGCCGAACCATTCGATCAAAGCAAATTGAAAGACTCGTGTGACGCGGTGGTTCGCGGCATTCGCTAACGGCGCGCGATTATTTTCATCCGACTGCGCAGAGAATGGCAAAAACAGCCCAGCAAAAAGATGTGCGCGCAACAAAGCAAAAGGACGAGACGCAAGACGACCGAACAGGTCTCATAATTTGTTTCGAGATCGTATCTACAAAGTGGTCGGTCGTCATCATTCGAGGGGACACTCGGCCGGCCGAACCAAATCAGAATGGACTGAAAATGGGAATGCAATTTGGCGTCGCGACGCCAAACATAACCCGGACCACTCTTTAACGCTGGCTTTTACGAATTCATTTCGCGCAATCGTGAGTTTGATGAACCTCCGGCTACCGAATCAAAAGGATTAATCGAATTTCCAGTAATGACCTTGCGACAGGGACCAAACGACTCTGTAATGATTTTAACTGAAACAAAGCAATGACCCCTTTCAAATGGCATTTGCATGACGAAGACGTCCGGTCGACAATGTCCTTCCACGAGGATCATCATAAACAGTAACAAGGATTCAACGAGCATCCCCCTGCAGGACCAATGGCGTCATTAATTGGATGAAAAATGAACGTATCCCGTCGAGATTTCAGTTTGACCCTGGAAATTTTGATTTGACCTTTGCAACCACCCCGAAGACCGCCGAATCCAACCGCCACGCGAAAGCCGTCCCTGTGTATGAATTCCGGTTACGGAATGTCTGATTCGAACCTGATACGGCGCTTTTTCAGCAGCGGAAAGCAGAAAGGAGAAAAAGAGACGAGCGAGCAGAAAGCTGCTCCTCGACAACCTGTGCCGGACACCGAGACGGTTCCTGTATCGTATATCGCGCATATCGCACATCGCATCTAAAGATCGGGGTAAGCCGGGTAGCCAGGGGAATCCTGCGTCCGAGGACGCGCGGGGAGGGATCGGCTACAGCGGCACACTCGATGTGCACAATTAATATCGAGTCGTATCTACGATCTCTCATTATTACCTGGCACTCGGCCGCGTGTGGGTGTAACACCGATGTAGGTACACGCGGGAGTTATGCGCGCGTAAGTGGTGGTGCGGCTACTGTACACCACAGGACACCGCAGTCGGCCATGCATCACTCTAACGAGCCAGGCATCGCGTGCCGATCTGTATTAAGGATTTATAATCCTCGAGACGTCCGAGGAGTCGGACGCCTAATGTACCAACTGACTGCGGGAGATTCGCCTTAGCGGAATCTGCATTCTGGACCGATCTCGGGTGCACCTTGTGATCAGCAACAAGAACGAAAAGGCCGGTCGACAAATGATGACCTAAAACAGATCTTACTCCGCCTCACCCTCGCCGGGATCCCTCGTCAAGATTGAGCGTGATTTAATCAGGTTTGAACTGAATTACGGCGCATGTCAACCGGGGTGTAGGCGGCACGCGGATAAATATTTCAATAGTGGTCGACCGAGTTGTCGTTATCGGTTAAATA
Source organism: Psilanteris sp. ZL-2020 (assembly GCA_022817085.1). Classification (NCBI taxonomy): domain Eukaryota; kingdom Metazoa; phylum Arthropoda; class Insecta; order Hymenoptera; family Scelionidae; genus Psilanteris; species Psilanteris sp. ZL-2020. The sequence goes on along the minus strand of JABFQC010006327.1, from coordinate 5,930 downwards.
TGTAGGAAAGAGGTGGTTCGGGAGTGGTGTATTGATGGGTGATCGGTTCAGTGAGGATAGTTAGGTGGGTGTGTGTGTAGGATGGATGTGGGAAATTTACGTCTTGCAACTTCTAACTTAAACGCTGGCAATCAGGTAGGTTTTATTTCTCAATGGAGATGGAGTCTGAGTTTGGGATGATGGTCAGTACTCATGTTGAACCAAAAACAAGTAGTAGTATTGAATCTGTTGAGTTGTAAAATTAAATACGCAAATCCAACTTCAATTCGTTTTTGTACATTTTTGATGCTACTTCAAGTAATGTTTAAATAGTAGTGAACTTAGAGGTAAAAATCGAAGATTCTTAGAAATCTAATACACATCTAAAAATTTACCGTTTTCTATTTTGGACTCTAATTTATAGGTCTGCATTGCAAATATCACCTTATCTTAAATTCTATCTTTTAACTCTAAATCCGTAATTTATACATTTTTGATACATTAATCTACATATTCAAGGTACAAAAGATTTTGATTATCTTCTATAATTCAATATTAATATTATATACCCTTATTCGCTAGATGGCAGATTTCAATAAAAGCTCTAAAATAACCATTTTTATTTGACTGGAGCTTAATGATATCACCCTGATCACTTTTTAATCTTAAATTATCTATGTACTTTCAGAACCACCAGAACATGTTTTAAAATCAATAACTTCTTGAACCCTATCTATACTAACTTCTAATCCTAAAGCCAAACATTATCCACTTTCCAGTATCCAATCCATATTTTTTTCTAATTTTTAATTTTCTTCTAACTTTCAACATTAAACTTCGAAGTCTAAATGTCTAAATCGTCAAACTTTTTTAATTAATTTAAATATCTAATTAGCAACTATAGTATATATACTAAAACCAACAGAATCTAGTAATTCTATCTATTTTTACTACTAATCCTAATTCCAAACTTCATCTACTTGTTGTACACTAATCAACATTTTTTTATCCAAAAATATCCCTTATAACTTCTAATTTGGAATCCCAAAATCATCTATCTTCTATTCACCTATCTACATATTTGATCCAGAAACTCCAAAATGTATACGGTTATCAATATTTCATTTGAATTAAAGCCATCGCACTGTATTCACTGGTAGCAGTATTTTTTTGCATAAAAGGCGAGGACATATGCAAATTTATGATAATGGGTCGTGCTATAAAGATATCAGTTTCAGGATCCATTTGATTAAAAAAGCTGATCGGTAGCGCACCAATCAATAACCTTGATGTTACTGTCAGGTTTCATCCCATACGCGCATAGCTCTTGCGAAACGACGCGGTCCATCATCTGCACGCGGTAATGAATATGTAAACGGACGCAAATTTCGCGAGACCATCGGACACCAATCGACTGGCACACTTTCTTCGCCAGGTTCTTAGGACCATCATTCCTTTTCGGACATTAAATATTCCGCAGTCAAGAAAGTAGTCACTGATGACGCTCATTAATATGAACGAGACGTCCTCTTGCGAAAAGCCTGAGCAATTTGTCTTGCCCTCTCCGTGATTTGGCGGACACCAACACGTGTCGCATTCCACTCTAAACACATATTAATTAGTCGGTACCAGAACAGGAAAGCATAACTCTTTGCTTGGCTAGTTAGGACGCAGAGTATCGGGTTACATGGCGGCAATATCGCCTCTCTGATTTCAAGGAGGCTGCTGTTGTTGCCTCCCCTGTAGACCCCGTAGGACCCGCGGGTGGCCCCGGACAAACGGAATATCAGACCTCGCTGGTATTAATAACACTGGTAGCCGCTCATATGTTAAACGTCTACCCTACGTTACCTTTCACTCCCGTTCAAGCTCGCAAGTACCTACAGCACTGTTAAAGAATTACAAGCGGTTTGCTGATCATTGCGCGAGCAACACCAGTTAGGAATAATGAAGATAGAAGTTGTATTAATTTACATTTAACTGCAGATAATCTAACTCCAGTGGGTTAAAATGCAAACAAACCAAGGAAGATGTTCAATGGTTGGGAATCAATTTGAAGCTGATTGTGGTGACCATTAAGAATTTGGGACAAATTTAAGGAAAATGCACTTGTTCCAAAAATATAAACATAACAGGATGAAAAGAAGAATATGTGAAGAAGATGTACAATGAAAGGTAATTTTTTCTAAATTTCAAATCGTCATTGAGGATTTAAACAAATTCCACAAAAATAAAGCTTGGTTCATAATTCTAGCAGGATCAAGAGGTCATTATCTGAAAAAGACAATGAAAAAATTAAGTTTTCCTGACTTGAGTGTCATGGAGGATCCGGATATCAAATTACCTTTAAATGGATTATGACATTGAATAGAATTATAAGGTCAAATGGACAATATTGGATGGATAAATTTAATTCGTCAAATTCATCAATTAGATCACATGGATAATATTGCAAGAAGATACCCAATGGTCGGGGTGAAATTTATACTAAAGATGATACACTAAAAATTTTACTGAACATGTACTTGGACCATAAATCTAACTTCAAACATCCAATGAATACCAATATTCAATGAAAGATACATGACTTTATATTAAAGACCCTTAAGAATTTGTGAAAAATGTTGAAATTCTACTACATACTACACATTTCAAGGTCGAAAAACCAGTCTACTACCTGTCAGAACGGATCTCTAGAAACAACTCCATTTCGAATTAACGCAATTTCCAACTGGATTTGAGGATTTCCCCCAGAAATAACCGAGCCTCGTCGTATTTGTTAAGTTTTACATAAAATTAATCGAACCATCCACTGGCTACTTCTGCTCCTCGAGTTGCATGAATGATATAAGAGCACCACGAACAAAACGACAACCTTCGATGTAACGATACTCTGTAAATCAGTGAAACTTAACCGCAGTTACGCGCGAAAGTGTCAGAAGTACTTTACTTTATAAACAGGTTTCATTATTTTTAGTCGCGCAGTAAATCAAAACGGGCGTCCCGCTTACCGTAATCTGGCCCGAAAGTTTTTACGGTTCGCGTAAATGAACGCAGGCAATGAATTATAATTCATCGTTCGTCGTTACGTTCAGTGTCACCTCTTTTTGTCAAATTCTTAATTCCTTCGGCGCAAAATAACACGTGAAATTTAATTTCGGAAATTTTCGAAACTTCTTAATCCCTCGGAATCTATAACTTCGGTACTTTATTTGCGGCATTAATCTTGCGGTAAACTTTATTTCTGCCCGAGGGTAACTAAAAAACAAGATGCAGCGAGCGACGGAGATAGGCCGCGGGAGAGCGAGAGAGGCCGAAATTAAATCCCACGTTACGAACGTGATAAGATGACGCGGTGTTTACAACAAAATAAAATCGACTAAGTAGCAGTAAGCTCGAGGAATAAAACCAGCAAAATCCACGCCCACGCGAGGCAAAAGGCGCGTGTAAATAAAAGCACATTATTCTTGTCGGGGAGCGACCGGGCGGGCCTTAAGGCCTGGTAGCTTAGGTGAGAAAGCTCCATAAATAACTAATTATTGCAAGCGAATTGCGTTCGTAAAATGTACGATCCCGCAGACCCCCTGAGTTCCACGGGCCCGCGAGCATAAATTACGGAAACGGGATTCTCAGCAGTATCGTAGTACGTTGCGGAATTGCATTAAAATACAAACTTCCAGGATTTGTTAATTATGAGTCAACCGGATTCCTTACGAGAAGTTAAATTACCAAATTACATATTTAACAACAGTTCCTTTTTTTTGCACGCGCACGCGGATTAAAGTAATGTTACTGTGCTTTCTTAATGATGTTTCAACAAAAATACTCGGCGCACAAGTTACGATTCGCCAAACTGTATAATTCAAGCGCGCAATTTCTAAATCATGCTTCCTGACACATTTAGCCATGTAATGACTTTCGAAATACTTTAATTGTGTAGAATTTTTGTTTACAACGTGCTTAATGTTTATAAATAAAGAAATAAAGTTATAATTGTTTTCGTTTCTTGGATTTGTTTACAAACAATTGCATTTACTAACGTCGAGTGTCATTTCTATACGACGTTTGTTTACAAAACATTTTGTTTGTTATGCGTTTCGTGTTTGTATATATTTCAATTTGCTTATACACGAAGATTGTAAATATTTGGTTATTATACACTTAATTTTTGTACCGAATTTCTAACTTTTGAATTTTTTTTCATAAACATAAAAAATATCATTTAGTATTATAAAAGGTTTTTTTTTTGAAATAAAGCTTTTCAGCTAAAATTAAGAGTGTTTATTGCAACGTAAGAATGCAAGTCGATCGCAATGAAAATATATATTATAAATACAATTTGTCGAGTACATTCAAACTCGACGTGCTTAAAAAATGAAGTAAAAACGAAACGTAATAGTACAACTAACTGCGACGTTACACGCACCATCTGGAGCCACACAAAGTTGATATATTTTATTAAATTCTTAAATTAAATTCTACGGCCATATTTATGTGGCGAACAAAAACTTTGATTATTCTTATAAGGTATGGAAAAATTATACACACTCGTTATAGAATTTAACGATTATTTGCTGATCGTTAATTTTACATGCCAGTAGTTCCTCAAATCATAAATGTTTCAAACTGAAACACCTTAACACATTCATATTGTGTGTACATAATTTTTTTGTCATTTATATTCCATTAAATTCCAGTAAAAAAGATTTCCAAAAAAAATTATTTTTAAAATATTTTTCACAATTTCATATATCTGCAGCATTTTATAATAGTACACAATATTATTTATAAACGTACTATAAATGAGGCAAAGACATAGAAATTAATAACGATGTTTCTCCATAAATTTCACGTGGACATCTGATATTTACAAAATTTTGATTTCTTATTAACAAAATGATAATATTATATTTATTTATTTTTATATATTTCCCATGGCAAAAATTATTGTTCAAAACAAAAAAAATTAAAATCTTCATTTTTGATTCTTTTCTTGCTAAAAAGCAAAAAAAGTGATTAAATTACTATTCGTCAATATTTATATTTTCTGTCTTCAAAACAATTCTAAACTCATTCTTAAACCTGCTCAATCAAACTCACTTAATTACCCCTCTCCCCCGAAAAAGCATCTTCCTTCTCATTTTAAATTCATTTCTATTTTTTCTAATCTCGTACTCAGAGAAACAATATTATACTTAATAAATTTCATTGGTTTCAGGTAAGTAGACCATAACTATACGGAAAAAAATTTAGAATGAAATTACTATACTGTATGAGAATGCAATCGGAAATGTCACATATTTACAGTTTTTCTGTATAATATTTAACTGTTTAACGATTTAGTTGATGCATTCTATCATTCTGTAAAAAGAAATTATTATATGTATGGTAAAAATAATTACAAAGAAATATTAAGATATTTTATAAATCATTCATATACAATTAGCAAAATTATATTAGAATCTGTTATTAAATTTTTCAGACAGTTTGGATATATTGTATACATAACATATCATGGACAGTTAGTTTGTAGGTTAAGTCAGTTATCCAAATTATTAACGGAAGTACAATAAACGGTACAATTTTTAAAATTATATAAATTTAATGTAGAGTAGTATATATAAACAATTTGAAAACTATGATTATAATTAAAAAAAGACGATAAGAAATGTCAAAATATATCTAACAAGAAAAATTATCAGTAATAAAATATAATAATAAAATATTAAATGATGACAAAAATTGTTTATAATAATAAATAAATATTACCCGCACAGAACAGTTACGTTCACTGTAACGTTACAAAATTTAAGAAAACGCGTTCCCGTAACGTCACTGTAACCTTAGTTACGTTCCCGACACGTTACTGGTACTTCCGAATGTCCGCTTGAACCTCGTTGGTGGAAGGTAACAGGTACGTTACATGTTACGTTCGTGGAACGTCACAAAAG